>CAUYON010105112.1:0-14442 GCA_963573935.1 Arctocebus calabarensis
ATGTTTCTAAAATTCAGGATAAGGCCCAGATTCTTTTTTTTGAGACAGAGTCTCACTAAATCACCCTGGGTAGAGTGCCTTGGCGTCACAGCTCACAGCAACCTCAAACTCGTGGGCTCAAGTGATGCTCTTGCCTCAGCCTCCCAAGTATCTGGGACTACAGGTGCCCACCACAACGCCTGGCTAATTTTTTTGTTACAGTTGTTATTATTGTTTAGCTGGCCCAGGCTGGGTTTGAACCCGCCAGCCTCAGTGTATGTGACTGGTGCCGTAACCACTGTGCTACGGGCGCTGAGCCTCTATCACCTTTTTTGTGTGTCTGTCAGATGTGCCTCTGCCTTTCTTATAAGGACACTTGTGATTGTTTTTAGAGGGCCTACCCAGATAATCTAGGATAATCATTTTAAGATCTAGCCGCACCTGTGGCTCATTGAGTAGGGTGCTGGCCTCATATACCGAAGGTGGCGGGTTCAAACCCAGCCTTGGCCGAACTGCAAAAACAGAAAAATAGCTGGGTGTTGTGGCGGGCACCTGTAGTACCAGCTACTTGGGAGGCTGAGGCAAGAGAATTGCCTAAGCTCAGGAGTTGGAGGTTGCTGTGAGCTGTTTGACGCCATGGCACTCTACTAAGGGTGATAAAGTGAGACTCTGATTCTACAAAAAAAAAAAAAAAAAAAAAAAGATGTTTAACTTAACCATATATGCAAAGACCCTTTTTCCTTATAAGGTAACATTCACAGGCTCTAGGGATTAGGATCTATATATCTCTGGAGTGCTACTACTCTGCCTATCATACCACCTGACCTTGGGCAAGTCACTTTCACCAATGTAAGCTTATTTTCATATCTGTAAAATGAAAATGATTATCAAATCTTCTGTACTGACTTCCTGTGACACAAAATCTTGCATGCTAAGCACTTGGCAATGTGCCAGGTATATAATTTCTGCCTAGTTTCCAGTGAATATTATTGTTATATATACTACATATTATATTACTGTTGTTGTTATTTAGCCATGCTCTGTGAAGAGGAGAGGAGTATTTCCTTAAGAGATTATTTAGAGAGTTCCCCTTCATTCCTATCTTGCCGTAGGATCTTTGGCCATCACCCTCCATAGTCCCAAGGCCACCCTCTTATCCACTCCTCTCCGTTTTCCTTTCTCAGTGCCTATGCTGGTCTTTAGGAACAAGTCTTCTGTTTCAGGGAGTGTTAAAGACTGACTGAATACATATATCCTCTCAAAATTTAGGTTTTGAAGCCTAATCCCAAGTGTGGCTATATTTGAAGTAAGGAGGTAATTAAGATTAAATGAGGTCATAAGATGGGTACAGTAGCTCACATCTATAATCCTGGCATTCTGGGAGGCCATGGTGGGAGGCTTATTTGAGGTCAGGAGTTCAAGACCATCCTGAAAAAGAGTGAGACCCTGACTCTACTAAAAATAGAAAAATTAGCTGGGTGTGGTGGTATGTGCCTGTATTTCGGAGGCTGAGGCAGCAGGATTGCTTGATTTGAGCTAGACGCTTGAGGTTACAGTGAGCTATGATCCCGATGCCTCTGCACTCTAGCCGGGGTGACAGAATAAGATTCTGTTTTAGGGCAGCGCCTGTGGCTCAGTGAGTAGAGTGCTGGCCCCATATACCGAGGGTGGTGGGTTCAAGCCTGGCCCTGGCCAAAAAATAGCCGGGTGTTGTGGCAGGCACCTGTAGTCCCAGCTGCTCGGGAGGCTGAGGCAAGAGGATCGCCTAAGCCCAGGAGTTGGAGGTTGCTTTGAGCTGTGACATCACAGCACTCTACCTAGGGCGATAAAGTGAGACTCTATCTCTACAAAAAAAAAAAAAAAAAATATATATATATATATATATATATAGTCTGTCTCAAACAAACAAAAAGAGTTTACAAAGATGGGGCCCTGATTCATAGGGTTAGTATCCCTGTAAGAAGAGATAACAGAGAGCTCATTCCCCTCCTTGTGCACAGTGAAGAAAGGCCATGTTAGTACACTGCATGAAGATAGCTATCTGGAAACCAGGATGAGAACCTTGATCTTGGACTTCTATCCTCTTGTTGTTTAAGCAACCAGTCTTTTTTTTTTGAGACAGTCTTATTGCCTGGATTAGAGTGCAGTGATATCAGTGTAACTCTTTTAACCTCAAAGTCCTGAGTTCAGGTGACCTTCCTGCCTCAGCTTTCTGAGTAGTTAGAACTATAGGCACTGCTACCATGCTTGGCTAATTTTAAAAAATGTTTTATGGAGACAAGATCTTGCTGTGTTGCTTAGGTTGCTCTTAAACTCCTGGTCTCAAGCAGTCCTCCCACCTTGGCCTCTCAAAGTGCTAGATTATAGGTCTGAGCCACTGTGCGCATTTTTTTTTTTGTTTGTTTTGAGACAGAGTCTCACTATGTCACCGTGGATAGAATGCTGTGGCATTACAGCTCACGGCAACCTCAAACTCTTGGCTTAAGCGATTCTCTTGCCTTAGCCTCCCAGGTAGCGGGGACTACAGGCGTGCACCACAATGCCTGGCTATTTTTTTATTGCAGTTGTCGTTGTTTAGCTAGCCTGTGCTGGGTTTGAACCTATCAGCCTGGGTGTATGTGGCCTGCACTGTAACCACTGTGGTATAGTCACCAAGCCAACTGTGCCCGTCTTAATCTATGGCATTTTTTAATATAAACCTGAGTAGACTAATACTTGTGCAGGGGTTATAACTTGTCATATGCCCACTTGTGCCTAGATGCTTTAGAATAAACTTGGGCTCTAGAATTATTATCAGTCAAAATAATTTGCTGTTTGTCTGCTTTTTCATAGATAATTGTAACTCCATAATGAAAGGTGGAAGAATATTATTTTTATAGTGGTATTTAGTATCTGTTAGCCATTAGCCAAAAGGTACATGTCCCCAGTGAGGTACTGTAAATACATTTTATCTACTCTATTACCTGCTGTTTCATGAACACATCCCTGAAACATTTTAATCTTGTTTTTCATACTTGTCTTCAAGTGAAGAATTGTTCTGATTTGCAACTTTGGGGGATAATTACTATGTTCATTAGTTTCTGTTCTTTTCTTCCCCTCCATTTATTTCTAGTTCCTTGAGAAAATTTCCCCCTAAATCTATGCTAACAGGAGACAAGTCACTTGATTAAAATGGTGTTTTACAACACTGGCTTTTCTGGCTCCCTTAGGATGGTGATGGGAAGGCTGTATCAGCATCTTCTTAGGTGGGGTAAAGGTCTCCCTGCTCTGGGCTTAGATGAATAAAAGGCTTTTAGGGGGTGAGGAAAGGCTATAACCTTAGGCTATATCAATATATCCGTATCTATATCTATATATATGTTTTTTTTTTTTTTTTTTTTGACAGAGTCATACTTTGTCGCCCTTAGTAGAGTGCTGTGTGTCACAGCTCACAGCAACCTTAAACTCTTAGCTGTTTTTAGAAATGGACTTTCACTCTTGCTCAATCTGGTCTCGAATTCGTGAGCTTAGGCAATCCACCTGCCTTGGCCTCCCAGAGTGCTAGGATTATAGGCATGAGCCACTGTGCCTGGCCTTTACAGAATTGTTATTTTCTTTTTCTTCACAGACTGTTTTTTGCTCTGAGATATTCCTGGGAAAGGGACAAGAGAGGCTCGCATGGTTTTCTCTTATCAGTGATTCAATTATAGATACTAATCAGGCATTTGTGATGTATAGGCCATTGTGTACAGCATTGTGGGGTGCATGGTTCTTGGCTCACAGGGGTGCTCAGGACATGCCGATTAAATGACTGTGTGGCTGGATACAGTGGCCTTAACATTCTTTTTTTTTTTTTTTTTTTCTTTTGCTTGAGATAGAGTCTTACTCTGTTGCCCTGGGTAGAATACCATGGCATCATAGCTCACAACAACTTAAACTCTTGACCTCAAGCCATCCTCTTGCCTTAGCCTCCCAAGTAGCTGGAACTACAGGTGCCTGCCACAATGCCTGGCTAGTTTTTCTAGTATTTGTAGTAGAGACAGGGTCTTGTTCTTGCTCAGGCTGTTCTAAAACTCCTGAGCTTAAGTAATTCATCCACCTCAGCCTCACGGAATGTTAGGATTACAGACGTGAACCGCCGCGCCTAGCCAGCCTTAGCTTTCAGAGAGAAAGAAGGGGCAGGCTAGGGGTCAGTGCCTGGGCACTAGTGAATAAGGTGTACTGTAACCTCCCTGGAAATGTAATAAAATTTGGAATAGAACATCCTCTTGGGGACCATGATGTCCTGGCTCTGAAGCAGTAGAGGAGGAAGACTATGTTGATGATAATTCATTTGCATTTATTTTTTTTTCTGGTTTTTGGCCTCACAAGTCCCTTCTTTTTTGTAGACAGGGACTATTAAATATGTTTTATATAAATGCAGATGTTTTATATATGCACAATAATCATCCAAGATAGGTTTAGGAAGAGATGGAAAAATAGTAGTTTAGGAAGGGCAAGAGGCAGTGATATATGTGAGTGAGATGCCTGGGAAGAGAACCGAAGGAATGTGAGAAAGCAGAAGCCAGAAATAATTTGAATTATTTGAATCCTCCTCTACTGCTGGAACAGAAGGGGAAACTAGACTGGAGAAGTCTGTTCTGGGCTAGATACCCAGAGAAAGAGCACTAGAAGGATTTCTGTCTTTTGAGAATGAGGAAGGACAGAGTGCAGTGTTCTTGGGATGCTGGAGAAAGAGGAGCACTGGGGTGAATGGTTTATGGCTGCTTTGTACCACCTCCACTTCATATATCTCTCCATTATGACATTTATCATACTAAGTGATGAATATTCATTTATATGCCCCCTGTTCTCCACAAGGTAGGAGGGGGAGCTTGGTTACTTTCGCATCTTGTTACTTAACACTGAGTCCATCACATAGCAAGTGCTGCAACAGATGGTTGATGAACACACTTAAAGTTAAGGCCTTGGGTGAGCTATCCATTAAGGACTGTGAAATGTGAGGGGTTGTAGAGGGGAGTTACAGTGGTGACAAACGCATAACTGGCTTGGGAGTGAATCAGGATAGAACTGAGAAGCGAGCCTGACACAGACTCTAAATCATCCCTCAAGAATGAATTAAACATCTCTTTGGTGTCAAACATTGAACTAGTTGGGCAGAATAAATGTTCCTGTCCTTATGATACTTAAGGTCTAACAGGGGAGAAGGGTGGTTATATAAGAAAGTAGAGAAAGTGTTATGATCAGCGAAGTACAGGTGTTCTGGCAGCAGTGAACTCTGCTCTACTGGGGAGGGTTGGGGAAGGCTTCCTTGGGTAAATGTCTTTTAAGCTGAAGCCTTTAGGACGAGTAGAAATTTGTCAGATAAAGAGGAGGAAAATGGTATTCCAAGCAGAGGGAATGACATGTGCAAAAACCTGGAGGTGGGAGACAAGATGTCTTAGAGCATTGGAAAAAAATTTGTATTAGTGAACTATAGATAGGAAGAGGAAAGAGATGAAACTGCAGATGTTAATCGGGGATAGATGGTAGAGGGCATGGGTATGGAATTATATTCTGAGGGTCCTAGAAAACCATTGAATGATTTCAAGCAAGAGAGGATCAAAGAGAGGTCAAATTCATGTTCTGGCTGTACAAGGATCCCTCTAACATTTAATCAAAGTGTTTACTTGCAACTTGCTGCTTTTTACCCCAGGATCCTTTAACTTTGCAACCCATTTACTCCAGATCACTCTCTGAAGCATGATGGAGAGTGTGACCAGCACAGGCCTAAGTCCCTGGTGTTTGATTTCACATCCACCGCCTGTAGCAGCATTGCTGAGCGTGTGAGGTTCAGAACAGCCAATTTTAGCTCTGCTGCAGCTCTTCCTACTCTTGCCTCAGAACCCAATTCACAGCAGCTCCTCAGCCACTGCACTGTTCCATGCACTCTACAAATTGAAAAATTTTATAACAAAGTCAAAAGATAGGAAAAGTTTTGAAAAGTAGGCTTTTCTCCCTGCAAGGAAATTTGAGAAATATAGAAATTATAAGTTATATGTTAAATATCCTTGGGGTTTCCTTTCCTTCCCCTTTGAAAGTTTTTTCCATTAACAGAAAATCTGACAGAAATGCTTGTGGGAAGATAATTCCTTTTGGGAGGAGCTTACGCTCCATGTTGTGAGCTTTTTAAATTTTCTTTCGTTGGTGGTGGGTTGAGACCCAATTGTGCAGTCACTGGAGCTTATCACAGTTCTGTTGCTGGGCAGGTAATCGCTGTGAATCTGTATGTTTTCTCCTTATAGCTACATAATAAAAGCCAAATTAAATCAATTTTTAATCAAGAAGACGAATGAATGATGAGTTTTTCCTTAGAAAAGACTGCAAAATGTTGGATAGAATAAAAAGTGAAGTCTTTATTTGCATGTGTGCTGTTAGGCATGACTTTAACATTAGAAAAACAGGAGGTGCTCCTAAAGAAGCATTTGGAAAGAAGCAATGGCAGGGAGATGAAGGAGAGTGCCTCTCTCTGCCCTTGTCTTTTGCATTTGGTGCCTGCCTGTGTGTTCCCAGCACCTTGCACAGGTATATAGTATGTAGTAGGTAGTCAGAGGCATCTGATTGAAGGAAAGGGTAATTTTGAGCAGGGCCTACTTTCTCTCCTGTTGCTCTCTTCCTCTAGCTCCTCAGCCTGCTGTTTGTTTATTTCTTCATTCATCTGTTTATTCATTCAACATTTTTTCCTTCTAGGCTGATGTGAGGTCCAGTGATAGGGAATTGGGTAAAGGGAAGGTTTCCATTGAGTTGAGGCTGGATGACATGGTCAGAACTCTCCTTCCCCTTTAGTACCTATTTTGTTTTTTTTATTCTGGAAAATAGATTTCTGAGGGGTGGGGATGTGGAGAGCCAAGCTTGCCTTGCATAGGATTTGATGCCTATAATTGAGGGTCTGTCTTTGGGCTCTGGGCTTCCAAGGGGTTGGTAATTTCCAGAGGACTCACACAGGCAAGAGGCCTTCCCTGTAGCCCATGTTCCAGTTTGCTATTGCTATTGATTAGGTTTCCTGAGTTCCTCTCTTTTCATCTAAAGAAGAAAGTGGCTTTTATTGAGAGCCTTTAGGAGGGTGTCAGGAGACTAGATATTGAATATTCCAGAAGTCCTGGGCAGAGCAAAGAAGAGAGTCATTAAAGCTGTGTGCCTACGTCTTCCTCATTGTGCTACTGTGCTTGGGTCTGGCCTCATTGAAAGCCTGCAGGGTTGCTCTCACCAGAGAGATGGGAATGGCTATAGCAATTTGAGTGTGTGAACAGGAGTACGGGGGGAAGGGAGATATTTAGTGGATAGAGCTGACAGTAGTTGATAATGTTTGGGCAGAGGTTAGAGAGAAAGATGGGGGAAGAAAGAGGGAGGTGTTGAGAGCTCCTGGGTTTCTGGAGCAGAGTTAGGCAGTTCTAGAAGAGGATGAGGTGTGTGGAGGAAAGAGCAGGAGCTTAGCTTTGGACTTACTGTATGTGAAACAGACAAAAGGAGAGTATAGCAACCATATTCTCCAGGGAGAGGTGGTGAGGAGACTGCCTAGAATCTCAGGCTGTTTTCCTTTTAAGTTATTCACTGGGGCATTAGACCACTGTGGGTGGGTAATGCAGTCTACATCTAGTGCCTGTTTATTAGCTTCTTCTATTAAGGGAAATAAAAGTTGGGAGTTTTCAAGAGCTAACAAACCACTTAACTGCCGAGTAAAGGAATGAGTTCATCAAAAGCAGAGTTCACAGACTGTGGTGAGTGTCTTATCTAGACACAGCAGACTTCCATCTCCCCTTCAGCATGGGCAGTTGTGAAAAGGAGAGAGATTCTAGAAATTTGCTAAGACCGCAAGCTATGTTTTTGAAACCTACATAACCTGTCTGGCAAAGATGTTTCTTGTATATCATCATGTTACTCCCCATAAGCCTTTTGCTTCAACATATACTTGTTGAAATAAATGCACATTCCTACTTTCGTGCCTGTAGGCTTTTAGAAAAGCACTCTTTGTCTGTGCTTGGGATCTGTCTTGTTGTCTTTGTTTGGCTAACTTCTTTTCCTCTTCTAAGCTCACTTTTTCTAGGAAGTCCTGTCTGTCCCTGGTACCTCCTACTTTGTAGAAGGGCCAATCCTTTAGGCAAAACAGAAGGTGCAGGGAGGGGCTGAGTAACAGAGATAAAAAAGTAAGGTCAACCAAGAGGTGTTATGTTAGTTCCGTAAGGAAGCTAGGAAGAATTGGGGCCCCTGCTATAAGGGTGAGGCAAAGGAGGGCCACTTGACATCTCTCACACCCTGTTGCTCTTAAAACGATGTTTTCTTATTCGTGACCCAGTGGGATTGTGTTCAGAGCATCTGCTACCCAAAATCTGGGCTCTAAATACTTACTGATACTTGGCCGAATGTGTTCTGCCTGGAGTTAGTGAGACAGTGAGACCGACTGTTTCAGGAGATGTTTACTTGGGCAGGTAGCTGGCATGCTAAAAGCTCCCCTTTTAGCAAATCTGTTTCAGTGAGAAGGCTGCCTGGCAAGGTGTCCTTATGGAGCCTGCTGTGGCAGGAGATACTTCCTGAGGTCCCACTGGCATCCCCATCACAAGCTCACTCACTGGAACCCAGAGTCCCTTTGCAGATTCCAGTCTAGGACCTGCTGTTGGCTGAGCTGTACCCCTGTCAGTTGCAGGCTGATGACTTTTGGCAGGTTGGAATTTGGTTGGTGGCATCTTGCAAGGCCTTCTGACCCTACCTGCTGTCACAAATCCTGTTGTGTACCCCTTCTACACATGCCTGACTGTTTCGTGATATACCACTCTTAAGAAGAACAGATACCAGATGGGAAAAGTAACTCTCTTGGGTTTATGTGTGCTTTAAAAAAAAAAAAAATGCACTTTAAAAAATAAATTGAGCCTGGTTTGGCACATTTCCATGCTCAGAATGTGTTTATTTGTCATGTTCTTGCTGCCCTATGGAGACTAGCAGAACTGTGAAGAGAAATCACCTCATTAGAAGACTCTAGAAGAAAACCAGGGCTCTCCTGGCACTTCCCTAGGGATATGGGCCCTTCCCCTTCCATAGTCTGCCAAGGCCATGGCCTGAGAATAGCTCCCTGGGGCAGTGTGCTCTTTGCCAGTGTCCAAGGAGTTTAAGGTATTTAATTAAGTAACTAATAGACTCGTGGATGTTTAAAGTTAAAGTGTGATTTTGTTGACATTAAACACAGTTATTTACATATCAGTTAATTTGTACTTTTTAATATTGCTTCTTGAACTCAAGTTTGGTTACTGTAGTTGACATAGATACTTGACAGACTAGCAAGTTCAGCATGGAGGAATGGGTCACAGTTGAATCTCGACTTGAAGGAGGGGAAGAGAGAACACATAATTTACAGATGCAGAAATAATTCAGCTGTTTCCCTTGCTGATTGCTCTCCTCTGTACTGCTGAGACAGTGAATTGTTAATGGGATGGGCTCTTGCTCCTGCCATTCAGGGTTGGGATGAGGCCATTTTAATTGCTGGGAATAAGCTCTGGGATTGGAAGGAACACTTTAAGTTTGATATACCACATTTAAGTTTATAATACCACATTTCCCTTCAGTCCCAGCATAGGATCTAAGCTTTGAAGTGTGCTGTGATATGAGCAATGTATCCTGCAGAGTAAAGGCAGGCACTGAAGTGTAGAATATTGTTGATTAGGAAATGAAGGAAAGTGGGGACATGGGAGTTCTAGGAATAGGGTTCAGTTTATAGAACTGCAGACAAACTGAGTTGTCCACAGACGAAGCAGATACCTTCATGCAGTGGTTGGCAATCCCTTGAAAATTCTCCCTGCCCAAATAGAATTGCTTTGTACTCTTGCCAAGGAGAGCATCACTATTCCGATTAAGGTGTTCATCTGCTTACCTGTTCATCTTGCCTCTCACCCATTTTTTCATTTATTTGTTCATCAGCCACACTTTTGTTGAGTGCTTGCTGTGTCTTACTAGCTAGGGATAAGGAAGGCATCCATGCCCTCAGGGAATTCATACTTAAAGTATAGATTGGTAGATTTTATGGTAACCATTCAGAGAATTACGGAAGTACATGGAAGACCAACCAAATAAGGCAAATAAAATCCATCAGAAAACAAAAGTGATGGACCAAGTTGAGCTTACCCAAAGAATTCAGGAGTGGTTTCATAAAATCTATGCATAAAATTTGCCACATTATTAGGTTAAAGGTAAAACTATAGGGTCGTCTTAATAAATGCAGAAAACACACTTAATAAAATTTTATACCCATTCATCGTAAAACATCTTAGCAATTTAGAAAAAGAGGAGGACTTCTTTACCTTGACAAAGAGTATTGACCAAAAAACAGAAAACATAATTTTTTGTTTCTTAAATTTTTATAAGAGCAGTACAATGTGCCCATGTATCCAATATCTAGTTTCAACAATTTTCAACTCATTAAAAATCTTCTTTAAAAATTTTTTTTGAGACAGAGCCTCAAGCTGTCACCTGGGTAGAGTGCTGTGGCATCACAGCTCACAGCAACCTCCAATTCCTGGGCTCAAGCGAGTCTCTTGCCTCTGCCTCCCAAGTAGCTGGGACTACAGGCGCCTGCCACAACACCCGGCCATTTTTTGGTTGCAGCCGTCATTGTTGTTTGGTGGGCCCTGGGGCTGGATTCGAACCCGCCAGCTTAGGTGTACGTGGCTGGCGCCTTAGCCCGCTGAGCCACAGGCGCCGAGCCTACTTGGAATTATTTTATATCTTGATTGTTTGTTAGTGTCTGTGTCCTCTCCCCCAAGTGTGGGCTTCAGGACATGAGAGGTTTGGGCCTGTCTGTGCCCAGCTGTGGGGTAGACCTGGGCACAGGACAGGTGTTCAGAGAACGTGTTGGGTAGCTTGGTGGGAAATGAGAGCCCAGGCACATGGGAGTGTCTGGATACCAGTGGCAGTGTGGCTGTCATGGGAGGGAGGGAGGGGACATCCTCTGTTCTTCAGGCCTCTGTCTCAGATGCAGCCATCAGAAAAAATATATTCAGAAGAACTATTCCTTTATGCTAGTTAAAAATAATATTTTTAGGTTTAGCAATATGATCATAATTAGTTTGCTTGTCTCAGTGAGGATAAAAAATAAGGGAAAACCGATTAACATAGTCATTGTTGTCTTGTGGTAAAGCTATCATCTCACTCTTGTGCTTAGCATAGTTTCTGTCTCTTAGAGCATCATTTTTATTTGTTAATTTATTTTTTGGAGACAGTCTCATTCTGTCACCTCAGGTAGAGTGCAGTGGTATCACCGTAGCTCACAGCAACCTCAAACTCCTGGGCTCACGTGATCCTTTTGCTGTAGCCTCCCGAGTAGCTGGGACTACAGGAGTGCACCATCACATTTAGTTAATTTTTCTATTTTTATTTTTATTTATTTACTTATTTTGAGACAGAGTCTTACTTTGTCACCCGCGGTGAGTGCCGTGGCATCAGAGCTTATAGCAAACTCATACTCTTGGGCTCAAGTGGTCCTCTTGCCTCAGCCTCCCAAGTAGCTGAGACTATAGGCACCTGCCACAATACCTGGCTATTTTTAGAGATGGGGGTCTCGTTTTTTGCTTAGGCTGCTCTTGGACCTGTTCACTCAGGCAGTCTACCTGCCTCGGCCTTCCAAAGTGCTAGGATTATAGGTCTGAGCCACCGTCCCTAGCCCTGTGTATGTTTTTGTTTGTGAAGGTGTTTTAATTTTGCTGATCTTTTATTAAGCATATATATATATAGTAAGAAATAGAATCAGAAAAGTGACTATTCCTGCAAAACAGGATTTCTCAACCTCAGCACTATTGACATTTTTGCTTTTGGGGCTGGATAATTCTTTGTTGTGGGTGCTATCTTATGCATTGTAGAATCCTGAGATGCTAGTAGCATCTGCAAGGTGTGACCACCAAAAAGTCTCTTGGTGTTTCCAGATGTTGGGGGAGTGCAGTGGTGTAAACAGCAGGGTAGGGAGTGGGTTTGATTGCTGTCTAAAGCCTTCGGCTTGGACATTTTCATTTTCACACCCTCCCAGCCAGCCTAATTCTCTTCACAGACATCATTTTAGCTTTTCTGCTTAAAAAGATGAAATTTGCTCTTTCAGGGAAGGGGTTTTGCACCATAGTAAGCATGAAGTAGCCGCCCCATGGTCACAGGTGGAGGAGAATTAAAATTTCATATTTCTCAGTTAGCTGGTTACCTGGTGCCTGTGACCTTGACTCACATTGAGCCCCTGTGCCACTAAAGCAACTCGGCTCTGGGAGGGAAACTTTTCTGCAGTTTGGTTTCAAATCAGAGCCTCTGTTGGAATCAGAGAAGCTTCCATTTTGCATTCTCCTATAATGCACGTTTCCTTTCTTCCATTTTAACCCAGTTAAGTAGCCAAAGGAAACCTCTTTGGCATTAATTAAAATTTGAAGGAGAAGAAAATAATTGAGTTTTCTTTTCATGACTTAAATAATTTTCTTACACATTTTTTGAGTTTATTTTGTGATAGTTGCTCTGCTAGCTGCTTTCCCCCACACTACCTCCTGTATTCCTCTTGGCAGTCATATACAGTAGGTTAATTCTACCCTGTTTTTCCCCATGGGGAAATTGAGGCTCAGAGAGGTTAACAGGAACATACAAGGGTCACATGGAATTGAAACCTAGATTTAGTGAAGATTTCCAAATTCAATTAGCACATGTAAGTCGATATTCATGAGTAGGGGGAATATAAAATATTATTTTCTTTACAGCAAAATGCTGCTGGGAATGCAAAGCTAAGCTATCTAGAAGGGAAGGCATCCTTACACAGACTAAAAACTGTGCTATGATAAGACCTGCATGTCTAAAATGATAACTGAAATGTAGATGGAAAACTAAAGTAAGAGGTGGTTGGGGTTCATTGTGGGGGTGGAATATTCCAGAAAGGGTCCATCAGAGTTGTACCTGTTAAGGTGGGCCTTACGCTAAGCTAGTTATTCAAATTAGTGGCAATAAGGAGGTGAGTGACCTGGGAGGAGGGAATGACTTATGGTAGGGATCTGTGTACCGTCCCATCCCCCAGGGATCTTCCCCTACCCTGTCAGTATCACCTCAGTTGGAGAAAATGGTTAATTATAACAAGCTGCTGTGAATGAATGACAACTTAAAAAAAAAAAAAAAGAGTTTGAATTTCTTTGACCACAATGACATCTATTTGTAGATGAGCGGTTTACATATGTGCAAGACTTCATTTATTTGGTCTTCAGACTGAGCTTGGGTGTGTTTGCTTGGGAAGGCCCCCCATAGTAACTGCTACCCACAGTTGGGAATGCCTGACTTAGGCTATGTGTGGAGGAGAGTTGAGAGAGTTTATAAAATAAAGCGGAAGCAAGATGGCCAAAAGGTAGTGACACTCTCCCTTCTTATGCTGGCCCATGCAGATATCTTCTGCATGGACTCCTATGGTATCTTCAAGAAATCCCTATTTTCCAGACTGGGCCATCTGGAAAGTTCTAATGACAGTCTTTCAGAATAAAACGTATTTGTCTACTATTATATGCCTACCATTCTGGTGATGTAAAATCCAACAGGACACAGTGGCCTTGCTTTTAAATTCAGCATTTTACCTCTTACCACTTAAAAAAAAATAGAAAAGGTAGTTTCTGAGCTCTTTCAAGGGTCCCTGTTTTTCTGAAACAACCGGTTACCCGAGTCATGTCATTTATCTGCAAAGTGCTGAGATGTAGAAAATTAGTCCTCTTAACGATGCAGGAGGAAATGACGTCTCACAGAGTCCATAATCGGAGAACTTTGTGCTGAATGCTTCTCACTGGACAGTGTTAACTCTTACTTTACCACAGACCTTTAAGAAGCTCAACAGGGGAAACTAGAGTTAATATACTCTGGAGAAAAAGGGACAGCCGAAGGGCGAAATAAGTTGTGGAGAAAGTATAAAAAGGAGGTAGAGAATATGCAAGGCACATGGAAGTAACACTGCCTTTGTTGGTCTTGAGGGAATGACCATGCTTCAGATCACATCGTCACGGCTCACTGCGGTATCCTGTAGATGAGTGACTGTGGGCAAGGCAACGACCTTCTCCAAGGTTCCAAAAGAAAGCAGGTGCACCAGAATTAATGTCTGAGGTCTCTTCCAGGTCAGAATGCCATGTATCTTGAGATTCAGTGGCCTTCAACCCTTATGAAAATTATTATTTTTGTACATTTGGTTTTAAAATGTAGGGATATGTATGATAGGTATTCATGAATTTTGCTTAAAGTTTTAAAACAGAGGGCCTCATCCGGGTAGGCGGGGGCGCGGCGGTCACGGTGATGCCCGCGGGCCCAGCGCCCTGAATCTCGGCGGCCACTGCTCGAGCGCCGCCTGCCTGCGCCATGGCCACCTCCATGGCCACCTCCACCGCCTCCTCGGAGCACTTTGAGAAGCTGCACGACATCTTCCTCCAGGAAGACCTACGAGGGGTGCCCGAGCGGCTGCTGGGGACGGCAGGG
>CAUYON010105113.1:0-11797 GCA_963573935.1 Arctocebus calabarensis
CCTCCTTTAGGCCTTTAGTCTCAGGGTATATATAGGTGTATGGGTTCCTTGGCCAGGAAACGAATGAATACAGTCCCTTCCGCCGGGGGCAAGGTGAATGAATGTATCAATGAATGGATACAGTCCATTCATGGAAATGAGGCCTAGGAAATTCACAAGAAATTGACGTAGGCATAGGAAATGGGAGTTCCACATTTAGTCCTAAGTGTAAAGTGAAGGAGACACCAAGGCACAGGTGTCTCCTCAGCAGTTGTCCAGACTTTTTGGCTATTAGACCCTCTGGTGGGGGTTGGGGGTCCCCCTCCTTGCCTGTCATCCAGCCCGATGGCTCTTCAGCTGGCTGCCGCAGCACTGACACCACCAAGGAGGAGATGGCAGGTCCACCAGCTCCGCTGAGCTGGCTAGGGTGCCAAATGTCCTGCATCAAGTCTCCTTCTCTGAGTAGAAACTCTAACTGCTGTTAGAGAGAAGGGGCAAAGACTCGATCTAACTGCTTCCTGCTGAATCAGGCGAGGATAGAAGGGGGCAGTTAGGGTTTCTCTGGAGGGAGAGTGATACAGGGGTTTGGGGACTGGAACCATCTTTATTGTGTGTGGCTTGACATTTCTGGAAAACATAAATCTGTGTAATCAGTAATAGGCAAAGGTAGAACAGCGTCAGGTCAGAAGCACTTATTCAGTGATGCCAAAAGAAAACCATATTAGGATGTTTCTTGCTGTTTCCTAAATAATAACTTCAAACTTTCTTTTGGCTCACAAGTGCAGGTGGTCTGTGTTTAGCTGTCTTCATTGCCTGCCTCCATAGAAGATGGAGGGTTCCAGGACTTTACTTGTGAATGATGTATGCAGGAATTGACTCCTACAACTTTAACAGTAGAAGAAGACAAGTTAACAGGAAAGGGGACTTCCCAAGTTGGGGTCAGGGAAGGTGAATTAGAGGGAAGAGTTTTGATCATGACTAGATCTCCAGGAGGGAAAAGTTCCTGTTTTAGTTAGTATGTCCCTCCCCAAACGGGGAGCAGGACTTTCAGGCATGATTAGGGAGGCATGAGAGAACAGTGAGTCATCCCAATTGCAGCTTAGAGGCTGGGAGAAAAATTTGGTAACCGGCTGTCCAGACACCCCCTGTATAGTTATGGATTTGGGAGATAAAAGACCAGGATTAGAGAGAAGTACGGAAAAGGTTGCTCCAGTGTCCAAAAGAGATTTTCTCTCCTGGCACTCACTATAAGGCAAACCTGGGGCTCTTGAGGGGTGATGACACAAGCTGGAGCCATGAGAATTTGCCCCGGGCACTCTCAGTCCAGTTTGGGCTCTGAAGGGGTCACTGTCCCAGGAGGCCTTTGCCTCTGGGGACAGGCCACCCTCCAGTGGTCACCCTTGCATTCTAGACAGGGGCCAGGTGGCTTGCCCAGGGAGAAGACTGTTTTAAGTTCACTAAGACGTTGGCACTCACAAATTAACTCTGAAGTTTTAGGCATTTGAGAAGGGTTCAAAGGTCATTTCCCATTTTAATGAAGCATGAATTTGGATGGTGCACCTTTTGGGGCTGTCGTGGGGAGTGCGTCTTGTGGCTGGGATGACCAACAGCATCCTAGCTTTGTGGAACTCATGACATGGTGGAAGTTTTGTTTCTTGGTGAAAATGGCTCTGTGGTAGGAGAGACCTTTACAGAGAAAACTGAAGTAACCATCAACGTGTGGTAAGGAAATTGTTCAGGGTGCTCGCAATGTTTCGGGAGACCCGTGAATCAGGAGAAAGCGAGGAATCTGTATTGGCATTTCCAGTGCTCCAAAACCAGGATCCCCGGGGGTCTCAGAATCAGTCCTCCCAAATATCTATGGCCTCCTGCCTGCGGAGTTGTGGGGGAAGAATGATAATGCGTGCTTACATTTGTCAGGACTGACTGTGTGCCTGGCAGGGTGCTGAGAGCTCAGAACGCGTCATCTCCTCTGACTCACAGCAGCCCTGAGTGCACACTTCCGTGCACACTTTGCATCCCCCTTAGATGAGGGAAAGGAGGGTTCAGAGAGGTTGTCTAGTTTCAACAAGGACCCACAGCCACACAGTGGCAGAGCTGCGATTTAAACTGATAAACACTCTCTCTTTGACCAAACGTCAGTCGGGCTCCTCTAAGCATGGCTTGAAAAGGCCTCAACCTTGGCCCCTATTCTATTCCACCCCAATCCTGCTAAGTCATTTTAGAGAGAATCCCTTTACCTTTGATATCCGGTTACTCTTGGTAACTGATCAATTTCCTCATCCCTTATCTTTGAGGTAATGCCCTTGACCTGCCTTTAGCAAGAATTCCCCTACCCTGGTGTCTCTTAGTAGTTTTCCATCACAGAGCCCCTCAAATCTGCTCATGGAATTATATATAGTCCAGAAAAGTTGAGCCCATTCCCCTCCCCTATAGCAACAATCTTAAATAAGATCTTCCTTACCATCTTAGCAAGTCTTGGATTTTTTTGTAGAAATGAGGGTCTTGCCATATTCCCAGGACCGTTTGAATGAACAAATGACATAGGGGAAGAACGGAAACTTGGCTAAGCTGTGAAGAGCTTTTGGCTTGAGTTCCTTCTAATCTGAGACTAATAACTACAGCTGGCTTCTCTTGAGCACCTACCTGTCCCAGCATCTGTGTTCTGTGCATTACACCAGATCTTAGCAAACTGGCAGATGGGCCAAATCTAGCTGCTTCCTGTTTCTGTAAATGAAGTTTTATTGAAACCCAGCCACATCCATTCATTTCCATATTGTCCAGGCTACCTTCCCCCTACAATAGCATAGTTGGGTAGTTGCAACAGAGACCATTTACAAAGATTTACTGTCTGGACCTTTGCAGAAATATTTTGCTGATTTCATATTTATGCATTATCTTAAGCATCATCAGAGCCCTGTGAGGTAAGTAGTGTTTTTGTCCCCTTTCACAGATGAACAAACAGAGGCTTGGTGACATTAAGATATTTGCCTAAGGGCTTGTGGCTAGTATTATAAAAAAAAATAGTCTTCACTCCCAAAGGATGATCATGCCAAAGGGGCCGAATACCCAGGCTCCCTTATGGGCTAGTCACATGGAAATGGGAGTGGAGTGTAGAAAGCAAAAATGTTTGTGTGTGAGCAGCGGAAGTCGGAGTGAGAAAAGGAAATTGTTTGATGGGACGGTCACAGACACTTGTATTCCTGAAGCAGCTGCCGTGTGCCTGCACAGGTAAGTCTGTTGTGGCAGCCCGCCCCATGCCCCCTTGCCTGCCTATGCATTTACCTTACCAGGGACCATCTCTCTACCTGAGGCCTCTCTCCCTACCGTGGGAGGATGGTTGTTAACGCCTCAACCTCCCCGTCCCTTGCTGGGACAATCTAGAGGCATGTTCTACACAGCTCTCTGAGGGCCCCCCCTTCCCATCTCCCCTCCCTCCAAATCACCCTCCTACCTCCCCACTAGTGTTTCAGGGATCACCTCCCAAATAAACTGCCTGCACCTAAACCCCGTTTCTAGCTTTGCTTTCAGGGAAACACAAACCAAGATGTATTATGAGAACAATGTAGCTGTGCGGTTCATGTTTTGTTTTTTTTTTAATTTTTTTGAAATAAGGTCCATCACTCAGGCTAGAGTGCAGTGGCGTGCTCACAGCTCCCTGCAACCTCAAACTCCTGGGCTCAAGTGATCTTCCTGCCTCAGCCTCCCAAGTAGCTGAGTTGCAGGTGTGGCTACCACACTCGGTTAATGTTTTTTATTTTTTGATGAGAGAGGGTTTTGCTCTTGCTCAGGTTGATTTAGAGCTCCTGGCCCCAAGTGATCCTTCCCCTTGTCCTCCCAAAGTGCTAGGGTGACAGAAGTGAGCCACGCGCCCAGCTCTGTCCATCTTTTATAGGTGAGGACCGTGGGGCCCAGATATGACAGGTGCTTGTCTCAGTCACACAGGTTGATAATCAAATCTGTCTGCCTCATTCGTCCATGAATCCTTCGGCCCATTCTTTGAACAATACTAATACCTTCATCATTGTTGTCACCATGGTCAAATGCTTACAGAGAACAGATGAGGAGCCCGTGGCTCAAAGGCGTTAAGTAACTTGGCCAAGTTTTGCCCACCTGCTAGAATGGCATCTTGACCCCAGGAAGCCTGGAGCAAGGGGTGGAGACCTCCCCAAGAGAGGTTATTGTGACATGGGCTGGCCCCTGGGGATTGGGCACCCTGCTGGGGCATGGCCCTGCCCACAGGTAGGACACACATCTTTTCAATGGTCGCTCCCACGGCCGGTTGCCATGGTTACCAGTGGGTACAGTCTGAGTAATTGAGGACAGTGATGGAACCTCAGCCACTGTCATGTCCTCTTTCTGACATTCCTACCCAGCCCCTACCCCAATTCCTAGGGTCGCTGAAGGGTGGGAAGGGGACAGGCCCAGTTACTGTGAGAACAACAGAGAGCCTCTCCGCATGACCTCATGTCGGGAAATGCAGGAGCTTCCCTGCATCGCCTGAGAGTCATCACTGCTCTGCTTCCCTCCCCTTCCACGCTTCCCCAGTCAGAGCACAAGCACGAGGCTGCCTGCCTGCCGTGCAGATGCTGCTGCTCTGCCTACACCGCTCGGTGACGGGTTATCCTAGACCCCCATCCCGCCTGTCTCCCTGCCTCCCTCTCTTCCTCCCACCCTCACACAGATGCAGAGTCTAAGAAAGGAGGCAGCACTTCGCTGGGGGTTATTGCAGTTAGGAGAGAGGCTACCATGTAGCCACCAGTGGAGTGCTGGTTGCCCCGCATGGGGCTGAGAGCCTCGGTGATGATCCCAGTCTCCCCATCTGCAAAATGGGGACAAGGGAAGTTGGGAGGACTAAGGAAGGGCAAAAGAGGTAAGAGCTTGATCCGTGAATGTGACTGACCCATATTGAATTCTGCTCTCTGACTGTGCCACCTGAGGCAGGTTAATTTTCTAAGCCTCTGTTTCTTCTCCTGTGCAAGGAGCATAATAGTTGTACCCACCCCATGGGAAGTTAATATGCAAATGATTCTAAAGCAGGGAGCCTTTCTTTCTGTGCCCCTGCCTGTCCTGTGACCCTCTAAGGCAGCGGTTCTCAACCCGTGGGTCACAACCCACAGGCACTGTATTAAAGGGCTGCGGCATGAGGAAGGTTGAGAACCACCGCTCTAAGGCGTTTAGTCTGCAGAGAGCAATGACTTTATTCTCTCTTGTTCCCAACCAAGTGCAGCATCATGAAACTCTGCTCTGACAGAGGACAGCTCGCCTTTCCTCCAGATGCAGGAAAGGGAGATACGACACCTCTGGGTCCTCTCTTCACTCCCTGTGGCTGTCACCAGCTTCTGATAAGATAGGACCAGCTGGGTGAGCTCAAAAGCTCTAGGAAATTAAGAGCTCGGAGGCGACAGGGATGCACCTCCTGGAAACCCATGGAGCCGGCACCCTTCCTCAGTTTGAGGCATGGGGCGGGGGTCGGCTACACTGAGGACAGGGAAAAGGTCAGTTGCGAAATTCCTTTTCCAAACAGAGTTGATCCTCCCTTCCCACCTTCTTGCCAGCCTTCAAGATACTCTATTGGTAGGAGAGCATCTGGGGGATAGGGATCCCTCCAAAATCCATCATGGGCTTTGGGATATCTTTAAAGTCCCCAGGAATTTGGATAAAAATTTGCAGGTGTGTGCACTTTGCTAGGGAGAGAGAGAGACCAGAGTATTCATCAAACTCTCATAGCAGGGTCCCGGCCGTGGTGTGCCGGTTCCAGCCTGTGCCCATCTGCAAGTGCTGACTGTTAAATCTGAGCTACTTGTTAAGTGCAACATTAAATATTAAATTACAGAAACTTATAATTAAATAAATTTTACTAAAAACAAAGGCCAATACTCGTCACCTCTTCGTTAGTTTACTTCTTGTTGCTTTTACCTCTGCTCTTGTGCCTCAATACTGTAGAATGGTAGGTAACGCGTTACTGGATGTGTTTCCAGCTCTTTGTTCAATGATGTCACAGGGATAGCTTGAAATTGGCCACAGTGGGAGTATTTACACCACAGAAACTGGCCAAGGCTACGAAGCAGCCGTCCCCCAGGCCCACGGCCCCTGTTAAACATTTACCAGCACATGGTCGCAGCCCTGAACCACCCACAGCAGGATTATCTAGGTGGTCTGTTACAAATACGGATCTCAGGGCCCCTCTTACAGACTCACAGAATCAAAACCTCTGGTTTGGGGCCCAGGAATCTATTTTCTCAGAGAGCTCCGCGAGAGATACATGGGAGGGAGGGAATGTAGGGGGAGGAACGAAAGGCTGAAGGGAGGCATCTTTGAAGAACTTTTGAAGGATAACCACCATTACAGAGAGAGTGAAGGCTTCCTTGCTGTATCTGCTTTTTTGTTAATATCATTGTTACTTGTTATTACCACATTGAGACAGACATCTGTGAAATGCTCGCTATGGTTCAGGAGCGATGCTTCATTCTTATCTGACCTAGATGTAAAAAAAATCTATGTATTGGGCTCAGCACCTGTAGCTCAGCGGCTAGAGCCCCAGACACATACACTGGAGCTAGCAGGTTCGAATCCAGCCCTGGCCTGCCAAACAATAATGACAACTACAACCAAAAAATAGCCGGGCATTGTGGCAGGTGCCTACAGTCCCAGCTACTTGGGAGACTGAGGCAAGAGAATCGCTTAAGCTCAAGAGTTTGAGGTTGCTGTGAACTGTGACTCCACAGCAGTCTTCCCAGGGCAACAGCTTGAGACTCTGTTCCCCCCCCCCAAAAAAAATCTATATATTGTTCCCATTTCACAGGTGAGGAAACAGAGTCCAAGGTCCACATTCAGCAACAGTTAAGGGCAACATTCAAACCATGGAGATAATCTGACTCCAGAAGCAGTGATCTTAGCCAACCCCAGTGGCTGCACATTGAAGAGCCTTGGTAAATATTAATGAGGGGACTTACCCAAAGGATGCCCCCATAAGACCAGTGTTGAACAATTAAGTTCACAAACAGTCGTAGAAGCAGTGATGCTGACCTCATTACTGGTATTGCTACGGTCACTTTCCAGGTGCTCCCCCTGGGAAGCTGTGCACTGACACCAACACCCTTCAAAGCAAGTTTGGAACTCTTCTTCTGGAATGGCCATCAGAACTGTTGTCACACATGGTCTGACCATTAAATTCATGAATGCATCCTACCTTTGAAGTACTCCCCTTGGCCTTCTGGCGACCTGTCCAATATGTGTGGCAGCTGTGGTGTTAAGTATTCCTTAATGGAAATTTTGAGAACCACCAGCTGCTGGGACCAGCCACTTCCCAGCAGGATTTGTGAGTGGTGACATTTTGGCAGAATGCTGAATATCATCAGCACGTCCAAGCAGAGAGGCGGGGTGGGGGGTGGTAGCCTTGTGGGCCCGCTGAGGGTGTGGAGTTCCCACCTCCTTCCTCCTGTGCTCACCCATCTCTTACAAGATGGGAGAGTGGGGCACATCATGGGCTGGTGAGGGTCTCTTTGACCCAAACTCCAGCCTAGGAGCTTCTTGGTGCAGAGAGAGGGCAGGAGTGAGAAGGACGAAGTGACGACAGTGACTAGGAGGTTTAGGGTCATCTGCAGACCCTAGGAGGAAAGGGTAGCCTGGGGCAGGGTACCCGCAGTGGGGGGTGGGGTGGCCTGCAGACTGCTAGGAAGGGCAGGTAGCCTGCCGATTGCTGAGAGAGCTGGGCTAGCCGGCAGACCCTAGGTGGGGAAGGGTAGCCTGAACACCTGAGGGGTCCCTCACCCACACTTCTGGTGGTGGATGCTGGCTGCAGTGGGGTGGGGGTGGGGGGCCCTTTGATGGGGCTGTTGGCTGAAATACCCACCCATGACCTTCCCATCTTGGCTTCTACACAGCAGAGTGGCTGGGCTCAAGGGCAGGTGCCCCAAGAGACAGAGCCAGGTGGAATATGGGTCACATATTCTAACCTAGATCGGAAGTCACACAGTGTAACTTCTGGCACATTCTATCCTCTGCAAGCAAATCACTAAATCTGGCTTGTATTCAAGGGGAGGGAAATTAAACGTATATGGGCACATCTTAAAACCTCCACAGAAATGCCTCACCAAGAATGAGACTTTGGAAATTGTTGCACAGAGAGCCCAGAAATAAAAAGGAAAAGCAGAGAGCAAGCCCGGTCCCAGGCTGCAGAAGGGCAGGAGCAGTCTGTTTTCCTTCCTTCTGCCCCTCACTGGAGGCTGGGGGAAGAGGGGAAGGGGAAGAAACGTCATGGCCACTGGATGCCCCTCCCTGGGAAAGGGTAGGCCAGCCTTTAACTCAAATATTTAACCCAACTTTAAAATGGGCCTTAAATACTGATCAGAAGTGATGAGAAGCTAAAGAACGAGGCGAAACGTCCTTTAGCACTTTGGAAGCAGGGGAGATGGGGGGTGCCCACAGAACACGATTGGTAGCAGCAATTGCACAAATGAAAACAGCTCAGATTTATACCTCAATATGGTCAGGCTGAGACTCCCCTCGGAATGGCTTCATTGGAAAGGCTTCACATGTAGTCTGATCCCCTCTGCATTTTTATTTTCAAGTCCTAAATTTAGGGAAAATGGGAAAAATTGGGTAAACTTATCTCCAGGGGCCCTTGCAAGACTAACACTCTGATTCTCTTGCTAACAAGGGACTGGGTGCTGACAGTTTACGTAGGAAATGGTCTCTGAGAACGGGTTCATTTAATTAAAGCATCTTTCAGTACAGAAAGCGTAGCTGAAGAAATTAGCTCTGTTCTCTGGTTTCACTGAAGTAGAAGGGTCCTTCCCAGGCTCTCTCCTCTCCCTTCTTCCCTCAGATCCTGAGGGCCTCTGTCCCTCACCCATCCCAGTGGTGATTTCACAAGACTTTAACAAGCTTCCAGCGCAGAAATGATGGCTGTGCTACTAACTCGGTTTTACAGCCCCGTGACTGTAGAGCTTCGCTAGTCCAAGTGTGGTCTGCAAACCATCAGAATCACTGGGCACTTAGGAGAGATGCCGAATCTCAGGGCCGCTCCCAGACACACAAAATCAGAATCAACTTTTTAACAAGGTCCCCGGGGGATTCAAGTCGCTGTGAAAGTCTGAGGAGTCCCGTGTAAGGGTCCCTATTCCTCCCTGGCTCTTTGTTCCTCATCCTTTCTTTTCCAAGACATCTTGAAGTAGATGGTCCCCTGTAGTTAACTCCCCTCTGTTTCTGACCCCCTGAGTCCTGGGACCCCCCTCACCCCCTCTCCCCAGAGAAGCTCACCATCTACTGCTGCAGAGAATAAGCATAGCTCACCTTCCGGCTATACCTAACAGGAGTCAAGCCCCACTTGCATTGCTTGGACTTAAAACATTCTTTTTTTTTTTTTTAAATAGAGTCTTACTTTGTCACTCTGGGTACTGTGCCATCATAGCTCCCAGCAACCTCAAACTCAAGTTCAAGCGATCCTGTTCCTCAGTTTTTCATTTTTAGTAGAGACAGGGTCTCGCTCTGGCTCAGGTTGTTCTCGAACTCCTGAACTCAAGCAATCCACCCGCCTCGGCCTCCCAGAGTGCTAGGATTACAGGTGGGAGCCACCCACCCAGCAGGGTTTAAAACCTTCTTTGCTCAGTGGAATGTTCTGTGGAGAACATGTGCTGTGGAAATACTTATGGTAAATGACTTACATCCAAATGGCGTGTTCTGGAACACCATTGTCATTTCTTTTGAATCCAGTCTGATTCCGGAGCAGCTACAGGCAGGCTTCCTAACGCCCTGCAGCCATTTTCATCTCCCCGTGTACTTCAGTCTTTAGTGAATGTCAAAAGGCCCGTCTCATTGCAAGTCTCAGAAACACTTCTGTTACAAGGTCGCCTGTCTATAGCTATTTATATAAAAGCTAAATGAGCTTCGGAAAGGTACAGTCACAACCCTCTGTGTGCTGGAAAGAGCATACCATTGTGTTTGGCTGTTGTGCAGACTTCTTTCTTGTTTCCTGCCTTGCATTGAGGACATAAAAACCAACGGGGGTGGAGGGTGGTTCTAATTTTAGGCACCCACAGTTCTATACAGTTGAAAGGTGAAACTCTCTCACCCAACAAGCTCTTCCAGGCATTTTCCATTTCGAACAAATTTCGGAGTAACCAAGTGATATGGAGCTATGGGCAGACACAATCCATGTTTAGGGCAGTTACTACAAGTGTGTTGACCCCCTTGGGAACAGGCAGGTCCTTGAGATGATCCACCTTAAAAGCTGTGAACTCTAGAATCCAGAAAAATAATAACAGTGGGCATTTTTTAAGTGCCTGCTTGATGTTGGCCTAACCTGGTGGTGATATTTAGTCCTCCTAAGTTTGGGTCCCTCTGAGAGCAGAGCCTGAGACAAGGGTTGGGTACAGGGGATTTACTTGAGGAGTGATTCCAGGAAGCAGGAATGAGAGGCTGGAGTGAGAGAGTGACAGGCTCATATAATGGGGCTTCTCCAGTGTGCCACTTGCAGCGCGGCCTCTGAGAAGCACAAAGAACGCCTCCAGGAAATGTTCCAGAAGGTCAAGGAGGTTGGACCACTGATCCACTGCTTCCAGACCTAACTGGTGGAAGTTGCACTCAGTGGCATTAACCACTCTGCTGTCTGGCCTGCGCTTTAGTACCAGCTCGGCAAACTGGTTCTGCATAGAAAGGCCTGGAGCATAACACAGGGGATGCCTGACTTCACTTGAGGGAGGTGCAGGCAACACAAGTGAGTCTGACCTCAGGCAGAGCTGCTCACCGTGGGCAAATCCAGGAGCTACCAACACCTCTCAACACCTGTGCAAGGTAAGTGTTATGCTTGTTCTCTCCTTGTTCAAGCTAGGGAAACTGAGGCTCAGGGAGGTTAAGTAGTCTGTCCAGGTGGGAAGCAGGGGCATGAGGTCCAAGCCCAAGCTGTCCAACTCCATAGCCTTCCCTGGGAACGTGCCACACTGAGCTGCAGAGGCCTGGAGGAGGTCAGCCACCTGGTTTGCCCACAATGATCCTGGTTTTAGCTCTGAAAGTTCCAGACAGGAACTTTAGTCCAGACAGGAATTCCTGTTCCAGACAGGAATCCTTTAGTTCCAGGCAGATGCTGGCTACCTGGGTGGGGTCTCTGCAGCTCTTGGCTTTCCTAGGGGGCTCTCTCCTGAGCAGCAGCAAACCAGTGGGCTCCAGGCAGTCTTTCTCCCCATCTCCTGTTCCACTTCTGCATTCTGGTTAAGACTGTTTCCAAGGAAAAGCAGATAAAATCAGATTTCCTGTGGTAGTTTCCCCTGAGTGAATCTTGCATGTAGAGAGTAGGAGACAAGGACGCGCTCTCCCTTTGCCTTCCACACTCCCCTGCAGGCTGGTTTCGGTGTCTTACCCCTGGAAAGGGGCTGTATCTGCTGTGTTTGTACTTCTTTTCAATGAATCCTTTTTATTCCAATGGGGTGGTGGCAAGGTCATGACCATTATAATTTTTTTGTTTTGTTAGAGCTATTGTAAAGATGAGAACATGAGTGTGTGGAGGCTAATACATGGTAAATCTATGTGTATTAGCATTAGTTTGCAAGGGCTGGCATAACAAACTAGCACAAAACTGGGTAACAAACAACAAAACCGTATTCTCTCACAGTTCTGGGGCTGGAAATCCGAGAGCAGCTGTCGGCAGTTGGTTTCTTCCGGGGGGGGGTGGGTCGCACCGGTTGGTTGCTTCCGGGTGGGTGGGGGTGGGGGGGGTTTGTGTTGTTGGGGGGGGGGGGGGGGGCTGGGTGGGTGGTGGTGGGGGGGGGGGGGGGGGGGGGGGCTCCAACGGTTTGTTTTTTGCGGGGTGGGGGTGGGG
>CAUYON010105117.1:0-14406 GCA_963573935.1 Arctocebus calabarensis
ATCACACTACAACAAAGTCATCTGTACCAGAATGTTTATTGCAGCCCAATTCATAATTGCTAAGTCATGGAAGAAGCCCAAGTGCCCATTGACCCACGAATGGATTAATAAATTGTGGTACATGTACACCATGGAATATTATGCAGCCTTAAATAAAGATGGAGACTTTACCTCTTTCGTGTTTACATGGATAGAGCGGGAACATATTCTTCTTAGCAAAGAAATTCAAGAATGGAAGAAAAAATATCCAATGTACTCAGCCCTACTATGAAGCTAATTTAAAGTTTTCATATGAAGGCCATAACTCAACTATAGCACAAAAATATGGGAAGGGAGGGGAGGGAGAGACATTGGGGTAGAGGGAGGGCAATTGGTGTGTCCACACCTATATGGTGCATCTTAGAGGGGTACAGGCAGAACTTCCTAATGCAGAATACAAATGTTTTCATACAATAACTAAGAAAATGCTATGAGGGCTATGTTGAGCAGTTTGATGAAAGCATTTCAGATTGTATATGAAACCAGCACATTGTGCCCCTTGATTGCACTAGTGTATGCAGCTATGATTTAATTAAAAAAAAAAAAATCTTAGGGAGGCAATGAGAAAACACACCCAATTAACACCTGACTTCATAGAGGGTCAGATTATTTTAAAAGAAATATTTATCACTCAAGTGGCTCCAGATATTCAAAGAAAACTCCAGAAATTGGTTCTAGGCTCAAACCATAACCTGGAGAATCTTCTTAAAAAGGTCACTACGGTCTTTTATAACCGAGACCTGAAGAGAAAAAAAAAGAAAAAGAGAAAAGAACAGAAAAGAATGACAGCTCTAGTAATGGCACTCCAACAAATGAGCAACTTTCAGGGACAGAGGGAAATCAGAGGAGCTAAAAACAAGTGCTTCCAATGTGGTCAGACTGGCCACTTCAGAAAAGACTTCCCCCAGAAGCACCACTGGCTGGGCAAGCCTCCTGGCTCCTGTCCAGAATGCAAGGTAACCACTGGAGGGTGGCCTCCTGGGACAGTGACCCCATCAGAGAGCCCAAACTGGTCTGAGAGTGCCCAGGGCAAATTTTCATGGCTCCATCTTGTGTCATCACCCCTCAAGAGCCCCAGGTTTGCCTTATAGAGGAGTGCCAGGAGATAAAATTTCTTTTGGACACTGGAGCAACCTTTTCTGTACTTCTCTCTAACCCTGGTCTTTTTTCTCCCCAATTCATAACTATATAGTGGGTGTCGGGAAAGCTGGTTACCAAATTTTTCTCCTAGCCTTTAAGCTGCAATTGGGATGACTTGCTGTTCTTTTATGCCTCCCTAATCATGCCTGAAAGTCCTGCTCCCCTTTTGGGGAGGGACAAACTAACAAAAACAGGAACTTTTCCCTCCTGGAGATCTAGTCATGATCAAAACTCTCCCCTCTAATTCACCTTCCCTAACCCCAAATTGGGAAGTCCCCTTTCCTGTTATCTCGTCTTCTACAGCTGTTAAAGTTATAGGAGTTGATTTCTGCATACATCATTCACTAGTAAAATCCTGCAACCCTCCATCTTCTACAGAGGCAGACAATGAAGACAGCCAACCACAGACCACCTACACTTGTGAGCCGAAAAAGTTTGAAGTTATCATTTAGAAAAGAGCAAGAAAAATCCTAACCTGGTTTTCTTTTAGCATCACTGAATAAGTGCTTCTGACCTGACGCTGTTCTACCTTTGCCTATTACTGATTATACTAATAAGATTTATGTTTTCTAGAAATGCCATCAAGCCACACGCAATAAAGATGGTTCCAGTCCATGAACCCCTGTATCACTCTCCCTCCGGAGAAACCCTAACTGCCCCCTTCTATCATCTCCAGATGAGCAGGAAGCAGTTAGATCGAGTCTTCGCCCTTCTTCCCTAACAGCAGTTAGAGTTTCTACTTGGAGAGGGAGAATTGATGCAGGACATTTGGTGCCCTAGCCAGCTCAGTGGAGCTGGCGGACCTGCCGCCTCTTCCTAGGCGGTATTGGTGCTGCGGCAGCCAGCTGAAGAACCAGCAGGCTGGATAACAGGCAAGGAGTGAGACCTCCAACCTCCACTGGAGGCTCCAATAGCCAAAAAGGCTGGACAACCACCGAGGAGACACCTGTGCCTTGGTGTCTCCTTCACTTTACACTTAGGACTAAATGTGGAATCCCCATTTCCTATGCCAAGGTCAATTTCATGTGAATTTCCTAGGCCTCAATTCCATGAATGGACTGTGTCCATTCATTGATAACATTCATTCACTTTTCCCCCCTTGGAAGGGACTGTGTTCTTACATTGATACATTCATCCACCTTGCCCCAGGCAGAAGGGACTGTGTTCATTTGTTTCCTGGCCAAGGAACCCATTCACCTATATATACACCGAGACTAAAAGCTTAAAGAGGGAGTCGGGGAAAGACCAGGAGAGAAACGGAGAGAGCTTTTCTCTCCCACTTGAGTTCTCTCTCTCTACCAGGAGCTTTAGTGTTTCCTGTATTCTTTTCTGTAAATATATTCTGTCTTACCACTGGAAAAAAAAGAAAAGAAAAGAAAAGAAAAGAAAAGAAAAGAAAAGAAAAGAAAAGAAAAGAAAAGAAAAGAAAATGCCATGAAGGCTATGTTAAACAGTTTGATGAAAACATTTCAGATTGTATATGAAACCAGCACATTGTACCCCTTGATTGCACTAATGTACGCAGTTGTGATTTAATAAAACAAACAAGAAAAAAGAGATTTTTTCTCATTTTCTTCTAGAATTTTTATCTTTCATGACTTCAATTTAAGTCTTTTATCTCCTGAGAGTTAACTTGTATAAGTGGTGAGAGATGCAGGTTCAGTTTCAGTTTTTTACATGTAGCTAACCAGTCCTCCCAGAACCATTTATTAAATAGAGAATCTTTTCCTCAGTGTATGATTTTGTTTGTTTTATTGAAGATCAGATGGCAATACGTGGCTGGATTTCTCTCTACATTCTGTATTCTATTCTGTTAAAGCTAATATTGTGCCATATTTATCTTGTTTTCTTACTCTGAACTGTACATTATTTATTTATTGCTCATGTAGTATGGTGTTATTATTTATATAGTGAACTAAGGAAACAGTCTTGGTATTAGCTAAGTAAACAGTCTTAGACTCATAAATTATCTATTGGATTTCTGGCCATGTCACTGCAATTGGTGGAGTTATGATTTCGTTTTATTTTTATGTTGTTATAGTTAATCTTATGTGCATTTTGCTATTAAACACTCTCATTAGTAATATTGGAGAAGTGGTGGTGTCCTTGACAATGTACCTAGAAGACTCCCAACTATAGAGAGTTTAATTGATCAAGAGTCCCAGTTGCTATATTCTGAAACTCACTGAAAAATTAACACCAAACTTCCCAGTCTATGAATGAGTGTAGCAGGGGTAAGAAGGCAAACTCGTTCCCAGGAAACAAAGGGCCTTTACAGTAGATAACTTTCGCTGGTCTTTCTGGTAGATAACTTTACCCAGAGCATACCCCAATGCCTTTACTGGACCTCTCTTGGACCGCATAGTAGAACATCAACTCTTTCTTCTGTCCATGTTATTTCCTCTGGAATAGATATGCTTTGCACACTAACATGATTTTTCCTTAATACAATTCTTGAACATAAAAAAAGAAGTTGCCAGTCATTTTAGTGAAATTTGTAACATTCAGTTAGGATATTCCCTCCAACGTGAAATGTAAGTTCTGCATTTTGTATCACCTACAACAGAAAAAGCAGTGTAATGTCTAATATAGTATTTTGGACTCTGGAAGCAACATTTTTAATATCTAAGAATATTGTTCTGGCCCATAAACCTGCTGAAAATGCAAAGCTATGAGCTTCAAGTGATGCCTAAAGCAAGAAAATAGCTTACAGCAGATCTGGTCACCATGCTATTGGTTGGTTAGACCAGGCGATCTAGAGTAGTGCACACATTGAACTGGAGTATCAGTAGAGGCAAAGGATGTGGTACAAAGCTTACAACAATCTCCCGTGGGTAAATCACAATGCAGATTCCTTAAATTCTTGAGAAAACCTATGCCATGGGCAGCTGAATATTACATGCCATATTCATTTTGGTGTACTATGGACTTTGGTAACCTTGGAACATTTGATTATGGGTTACCATGTGAGCATGCATCTAGAACTTCCCAAAGGGTGGGTTATGAAGACTCATCCAGTCATTATGTCTGTTATATATAACAATGATATATAAGGATAAAATTAATACATCTTTAATTTAGCCTATGCTCAACTGGACCCATAGTTTAACTAGATAGAGACATTTGTAAGTGGCCCTGGAAGACAGTGGAGATAGAGGCTCTTCTCATTGGGCAGTTCTATGAGTAGTACATATGGTACCATACATTGTGTGCAAGGGGATGACATAAACAGAGTCCTTGGCAGAGGTGAATGGCTTAACTGTCTTGTTATATTTTAAAGGAAAGTCTGGAGAATCTGAATCGAGAAAGTCTGGTAGAGGTATACAAATAGACATAAGAGAATCATCCCCAAATAGGAAAACTTTGGTATCATGCTTTAATACCTTATAAGAAACCATCACTGAGAATACACATTAACCTTCCAAGAAAAGAAAAAACGACTCAGCCAGTTTATATTAACCTGGTATTCATGTTTTTCAATCATTTAGTTATTAACTTGCATAAGAGGCAAATGAAAGAATCTTCACGGTGATGGAGATGGAGGCTGTGTAAGGGTTCAACAGCATACACTTGAACTTATCAAGGCTGATCTAGCCACTGCTGCTTCTGAATATCCAATGTGTAAGTAATGAAGGTTGATCACTTCACTTCTTTTTTTGTAGAGTCAGAGTCTCACCTTATTGCTGTTGGTAGAGTGACATGGCATCACACAGCTCACAGCAACCTCCAACTCCTGGGCTTGGGTGATTTTCTTGCCTCAGCCTCCCGAGTAGCTGGGATTACAGGCGCTGGCCACAACACCCAGCCTGATCACCTCACTTTTAACATAACATTTTTCCTCTGACAGGCTAATTGGCCAACAATCTACATGGTAGCTAGTTGATAGGCTTCTTTAGCCCTGTCATTTCCACAGGGCTAAATAGATATTCTGGCAATAGGTTTGTCTTTACCATCTGAATAGTCATGCTCAGTGCTCCTTTTTGAAGTCTTATGGGATGCTTGATTCATAAGCACAGAATGCCTCACAGGAGGGCGTCTAACCAGGGAATCCAATTTACAGTCAGGGAGGTGTAGAAGTGACCTCATGACCAGGGTGTCCACTAACTGTATTATGCACCACATTTTCGTTTGCTGGCCACACAAAATGCTGGAGTTTTCTCTTAAGGTGAAGCTGAAGAAAGAAGAGGAACTACTAAAAAAAAAAATTAAATTACTGTTCTTCAGGATGTAGCACATTTGTTCAATTGAAGACCTCTGTAAAATGCTGTGTTTTCATGAGGTACAACATATGGGTCTGGGGAACAAGGGTTGGAAGCAAATGTACCCAGTTACCATCATCTCAATGATACACTGGAGAATCTTGTGATTTCCATCCTCACAACACTGGCCTCTTCAGACCTTGATTTCCCTAACAGGATTCACTCTTGGAAGAGGCAAGAAAAGGCCTTGTCGAGCTATTAGTGCCACCTATGTCTGGGTACTTTGGATGTCTTCAGTCCAGACACCAGCAGACGATAAGAGACTCACCATCATAGTCGTTGATCCTGACCACCAGTGTAAGTAGGGCTGCATGTACACAATGGTGTGCAAGGAGAAATGCATGTTAAAACCCACTGATCCACCTGTGCATCTTCTGGTATTTCTATGCCCACTTGTAATTGAAAGGGCTGTGTACAGCAACCCCAAAATGAGAAGGGTATAATTATCAATTATACCCACCCAGAATGAAGGTTGTCGACATACAATCAGATAAGCCACAAAAACCTTCCAATATTATAGCTTAGGATGAAGGAATCTACACTGGACATGGGAGAGGGGAATAAAAGTTAAGTAGCAGCTATGGCCCCAAAGTCAAATGCAGTGACAGGAGCAGTATTTCATTTCACTAACTTCTTTTCTATGAGTTTCTTCTTAGGCAAGAAAGGCTCACATAAGGGAGAGCTGTTGCCTGAATACTGAGCCATAGATTCAGCAGTGCAAAGACCCCAGAAGCAATGACCACATGTCTTGCAGACCTCCAACTATAGGAATCATAGTACAGCGCTATAGCTATTGTGCTCTGGAATAATTAATCATCTGTTAAAAAAAAAATTGTTAAAAGCATGTAACACAAAATCCACCTTCATGACAAAATTTTAAGTGAAAAGTACAGTACTGTTAATTTTATGATTATTGCAGCAATATTCATCATAGCTATGAGGTGGAAACAAGATAAATGTCAGTCGATGAATGAATAGATAAAGAAAATATGGTATAGATTTACAATAGAACATTATATATTATGATTCTGCCTTTCAAATTATGGAAATCTTGCCATTTGGGAAAACATGGATGACAGTTCTGGAAGGTAGATAATATGTTAAGTGAAATACACCAATTCTAGAAATGCAAATACTGTATTATTCCACTTACATGAGTTATCTAGAGTGGTCAAACTCACAGAAGCAGAGAATACATACGATGTGGGCTGACAGGGATTGAGGGAAGGGAGAAATATGGAGTTGTTTTATGAATGGAAATGTTTCAGATAGACAAGATCAAGTTCTAGAGATCTGGTATACAAATAACACCTATGATTAAACAACATAGTATCATGCATTTAAAGTTTCATTAAGAGCATAAATCTCAAGTTGTGTGTTTTTAACACATGCATACACCCACAAAGATATACATGAAAACTTTCAGTGGTGATAGATATGTTTATAGCCTCGATTGTGGTGATACTATTACAGATATACAGATATACTAAAACTCATTAAATTGTATAAATTAAACATATATAGGGTTTTATGCATATGTGTTTGTATATCAAATTATACCACAAAAAAAGTTGTTAAAAAGAAAGACTAGGTGATACAGATTTTTTTTTTTTTTATTAAATCATAGCTGTGTACATTAGTGCAATCAAAGGGTACAATGGGCTGGTTTCATATACAATCAGAAATGTTTTCATTTTCCCCAGTGGTAAGACAGAATATATTTACAGAAAAGAATACAGGAAACACTAAAGCTCCTGGTAGAGAGAGAGAACTCAAGTAGGGAGGGAAAAGCTCTTTCCATTTCTCTACCCATCTTTCCCCGTCTCCCCATTTAGGCTTTTAGTCTCGGGGTATTTATAGGCATATGGGTTCCTTGGCCAGGAAATGAATGAACACAGTCCCTTCCGCTGGGGGCAAGGTGAAATTATGCTAATAAAAGCAATATCCTATTTCATAGTGCTGATTAAAATTATTATAAATGAGTTAAGTGAACTTGCTAAAAACTGGAAAGTATGATTTAATTTTTAAAACATGGCAGAATAATGTGAACTGTGTTTGCCATACTATAACAATGAGCTAAAACATTGTGTAATAATCTATATAAAATTAAAAATTATGAAAACTGTGATTTAATATGAGTAAAATTCCTTAGTAAGCAATTAGAGGAATTGAAATAAGAAATATTTGAACATGAAGGGCCAATTTAACTCACTAGTAATTATTAAAGAAATTATTTAAAGAAATTAAAAGGTCAAGAGACAATTTGTTGGCAAACAATTCATTTATACATTTTCATTCCTGGCTAATATGTAGTGACATAGACATTCAGGCAATGTTTATCACATTATACTTTGTTATTAATACTTCTCAGGTATTTATTAAAAACTGTATCATTAATATCATTTAACTCATCTATTTTTCTTAAAAATCCTTAGTTATTAATTAAAATATTTATCTAGATGTATATACATAGGTGTGTAACAATATAATCCTATGCATAATCAAAATATTAATACCAAAAACCCTCAAAAATATGTACTTATACTGTTTTCAAAGAACTATCAAGTATATACTTCTTATTGAACTTCAAGGTATGTGAGAACTTGATCTAGGCCTATTTATCCCACAACTATAGATCCCAATATAGTGCCAGAAACATTATAAGCAATGCATAAATAATTATAGGGTAAATTATAAATTGTTCATAAGATACTATAAAATAAATTATAGAATATTATATAAACTATGACTATGTTTAACCACACGATATATGTGACATCTTTTAGTAGTAACTGAAAGTCATTATTCCAAAGTTAATGATGTTTACATTCTAATACACAGATTGTTTCTGATAATTTACTTTATATTAGAGTTTTGTTTTTCCAACATTGTGTTATCTTAATAGGAAAATAAATTATTGGAAAGAAATACATAATTTATGCAACTAGATGGCTAGGTAGATAGGGAGAGAGACTGAGGGAGGATTTTTTTGTTATTGTTTAAGCAGGATTTTTTTAATAGGTGAAAACTCATAGGAAAGTCAGAGGTTACCAGTAAACTGCAGAAAACTGTCAAGGGATGGCATATTTTCTGAGAATTTCTGCAAGAGTAGCATAGTAATTTTAATGTGCAAAGATTCATTTTAATAGCCAATTGAGATGGTTATTAAGATATCACATTTCACATTATCATCACTTCTATAATGAAGGGTGCTAATGACAACTTCTCAAAGAAGGTTGCCTCTCCTCTGCTTAACAGGACATTTTGTTTTTATCAGTAGCCCTTTGATGACCTAAGAGTAATCAAAAGAACCATTAAATTCATCTCTTAAAAGAAAGTATACAGTCTGCCTTCTACTCCATTCCATATGTGCCCCTAACTGATACTCTAATGAAAATCAAAGACATTTAAACCTAGCAGCAGCGTGAATGTGTCAAAAGAAAATGAAAATCCCTGTGATATTTACTTATTATGTGTTTATGTGATAAATAGTTATATTGATCTTCAAACTAAGTTGAAAATATTAAGAAAACGATTTATAGAAATGTCAGTTAGGAAGTAGCATTTTCACGACATGCATGGAAAAGACAGACCTGAGGGCACTGGATGAGACCATTTAAAGCCATGATGAGAATAAGAGCTTCGGGAATGTCACTAAAGTACGCCACCTCCTGAATAGGAGCTAGGAATTCTAGTAAGGTGGTCAGGAAACGTAAATACAAAATGAAAAATACTACCAAAATGGAAAAGAGTTTTTTTAAAGGAGAATTTGAAAGTTACAAACAATCAGATTCTAAGATAATTTCTAAGAAAATGAGAACAAACTTGCTTTGCTTACAGTTTACAGTTATTTAAATAATTGAGTCTCATAGATAAGGAAGCAAAAAAAGATCTTTTACTATTTGTATTTTATGTGTTCTAATAAATTATGTCAGCTACTAATTAGGATATAAAAACTAAAAATAAAGGCTACATTTTATAAAAGTAGTTTGAAATACTTTGAAATGCATGTAAAGAATAATAACAAATATTTTTTAAGAATTATAACCTTCCAAATATTGCATTTACTTTTTATATTATTAAAAATGCTAATACTAAATTTTATTTTATTATTATACAATACCACTACAATTTTGAATTGATGAGTTAATTACATCATATATTAAAGAGTGATATCATATTGAGTTTTGATATAAAACAGATATTGAGGGTTTAGAATCAGCAGACAGAAAACCTGCATGTGAAACCTGCCTCTGCCCTTATAGTACGGGATATTGGGTAGAATGTGTAATTTTTCAAAGACTTTATTTCCTTGTTACACAGTGTAAATTACAATAATGTCAAGTGAACTGGTTGTTGTAAGGTTAAAACTAGTAAAACAACAGAGTACTTGACACATGATAAATTCTGTTTTTTTAATATATATATGTGTTTATTAGATTTCCTCTTTTTGTCTTCACAGAATTAAGAAGGCTTAAAATTTAACAAGAATAACAATGTTTAAAATAAGGACTAAACTAAATAACTAGATAAATTCTTAACTAAATATTAGCCATCATTATTTAGTTATGACTATTATAATTGTTCACAACCACGCCTTTCAAAAATTTTGTAAAATGTGATTAAATCTCAAAATGTTCTTAAATCGCTAATCTTTGACAATGATGGGTATTTTACTATTTTGTGCATGTAAATACTTTGAGAGTAAACATTTGAAAAATTGCAAGACGTTACAGAAAGCATTTGCATAAGCTTCATGTTTTTATTTAGGTTATATTTTTCATTGTTATTGCTTTGAAAATGGAAGCATTGATGTTTCTTTCTGTACCACTAGAGGCCACAGTACCCTTTCTGAAACAAATAAGTGCACATGCAAATGAAAAACTTAATTTGAAAGGCGCTTATATATAGTCTGGAAGAATTCACATGTTATATAACGCAGGAGACACCATACGGAGTCTAAGTGGGTGGCTCTCTTTTCTGGACTATTCAACACACTAGACAAGATTAGGAGCTATAACTGAAAGCAAATGGAATTTCTAGTTGATCTTCTTGTTACAACAAATACAAAGAGATAAATAAATAAAAGTAGCCAGAAGATGAGAGTATTTAAGATTTCACCAAAGTTATGGTCGTGTAAATGATTTTTGTGGTTTTCTTTGTAACATGTTGAAGGATAAGATGCCAGGCAAGTAAATGAAACACATTAGAATTTGTGAAATGTATCAGATATCTATAATGTGTAGTGGTAATAATCACACGTGATAGCATAATTTTTAAGGAAGAAACGAGTAAGATATTTTTAAAGAAATACATGATAATTTCATGCATATGTGAGAAAAAAACAGTATGAAATTACTGAAATAATTCCAAAGTTAGCATGTGGTTTTATCATAAAACTTCTATCTTAATTTTATTTTAGTGAACTTAGCTTTTTATGGTTTGCGTAGTAGTCCTCCAAGCTGTTCTTCTGCAGTTAAAGCTCAAAATCCAAAAGTTTTTCACGATTATGTCTTTATCATTCGTTGACCTTCTAAAGCTAATCTAGAAGGTTTATATAAATAAACCTAAAAAATTATTGTCATGATTTACACTATTTATTCAATGATGTAAAAATTACAAACATTTATTAGGATGTTGAATTTTTCCATTAATGCTAATGAAAAAATTTTATAGACATAAAACTATAAAATAACATTGATAATACTTAAGACTACCTTTTGTACACACTTTATCATTGTGAAAGTATAAAATATCATTTAAAATCATGCTATTAAATTAATGAGCAGTGGTATAACATAATGACCCTACTTAAGTGACACAGAAAAATTGGATTATATCAGCATAAAATTTTGCATCTTATTTTATGTAAAATCAGTGATGTGAAATATCATTGCACCCATTCCAATAATTATAAGAGAAGTAGAAACTTTTCAGAGCCCAAAAGACCTACTCTTTAATTTAAGAAACAGAATCAAGTCATAAAAAGGTACAGTCTAAATCACATATTCTTGGTATAAATCACTTATTCAAAAAGTCATATCTATGCTAATGGGAAGATGCTCATAGGTCATTTCACAACTCAGAATAACAATAGTAATGTATATGATTTTATTAACTAGTAGATAAAACTTCCAAATATAATTATGCATGTTTATAATGTTAGTTTATTTCATTCAAACAAAACAAAAATAATTTCTTTTGAATTTTTTGAATTTGGCATTATACTTAAATCCTAGAAATTAGATCATAAATTTTGTTGAAATTTTTTTGTAAAAATAAAACATAAAAAATATAGATAGAGAAATTGAGCTCGAGTTGTTTTGTAGAAATCAAGAAAATATTATTTTACTGATCCTTTATAGATTAGCCTTTTATATACATAATAGCACTGAACAATAAAGTGAAATCCAGGGCAGCGCTAAGTAATCAATATAAGTCAAATCTAGGGTAGAATGTAAATAGCTTAAATAAACATCAGTTTCTCACTATAACGCAATAGTTTTTCTTATTCAAAAAGAAAATACAAAAAGTATACATGAAATACTTTAGTTTAAACTTACTTAATTTGAACTATGGCTTAAATACAACATAATAATCTTAGTACTAGGCATATCAGTTATAACAATAACATGGCAACTACATATATACTACCAAAAAATATCTTCCAATAGGCAATAACACTTTTGGAAAAGTGTTGAAAAATGATATTATAATTTAGCAAAGCTATAGTTTAAGCACAATGAAAAGACCCTTGCATAGAATAAAAATATACTTTACTCCAGTAAAAACTAGCTGTTGACACAAGATATGAACAGGTAGGTCATCTACTTAAACTTTAGAAAAACTGACTAAGAAGAAGGAGGAGAGGAGCGGGAACGAGAAAGGAAAAGAAAAGATAAGAAAGGGAAGGGAAGGGAAACAGAAAAGGAGGCATGTAGAGGGAAGGAAAGCAAAGGGAAGGGAAGGGAAAGAAATAAAAGGGAAAGGAAAAGAAAGGAAAAAAAAGAGGAGGAAGAAATGGACTACTTGACTAGCAATAGGCAGCTGTGCCCTGGCCACCCATAAGTAAATTATCTCAAAAAAATGACACTGAAATTTCTGCCTCCAAACTGACTTCAAAAATCCAACCCCTTGACCAAGGCCTCATCAAAACATGTAAAATGTAGTACTGAGTCCAGCTCTTGTGGGTCACTACTGAAATGCAAACTTGTAGTCTGCCTGTGGAAATAGTTTCATCTGCTGCATTAGTTTAACCCTCTGGATGTTGTCCTCTGGATTGTTTCAGTTCAAACAGAAATGATTCAGAAGTGTTTCAAGAAAGTTAGATTTGTCACAACCCAAGAGCACAATGCTTTGGTCCCATCAGATAGTCCATCCTTCATGACAAAATTCAAAGAAGTAGATTTTGAAGGTTTTGTTGCAATAGACAATGCGGTGACTACCTGTAATGAACCTCACCCAGAAAAATTTTCCAAGTTATATTGCCTGAAGTGCAGACCAGGGTAAAAATGGATGAAGCAACTGATGAAGTTAAAGAAGCAAGTGAGGATTACACAGAAATTGCAGAGACTCCCAAAGAAAAGGATGTCAGGCATCTGTTAACACAGCTGAAGTCATTTGCTGTGGAAGAATACACGAGTATGCTGAGTGATGTAGCCAGCATTGAGTGCTTTCTCCACTTACATTTATAATAAGAGTGAAAAACAGACCAAGATGGACTCTTTTTTCCAGAAAGAATATTCAGTATGAGAAAACAGTAAACATATTGATTTTATTGATACTGCATGTATGATTTTACAGTATTTTGATTATCCATAATGTCACATGATATTCTCTAATAAGTGCTGTATAAGAAAATCAAGAACATGTATGTATCAGTACAGCAGGCCTAATTCCTTACGCTGACCACCACTTCCCTATGTTAACCAGTTTATTACAGTCCCTTGGATGGTCAGATTACAGAGGTTCTACCTTATCAAGCCTTATTTAAGTCGCTATACTGTGAAGTTAGAATTTAATGTTAATCCATTATTTTGATTTACTACATATAAATAATAACTCTTATTATTGAATAACTATATTTATAATCTAGCAATTAAGATGTATGTGTGTTATGTACATCTACATGTATATGAGCAATATATATTTAAAATGTTTTAACACGATAGATGAATACTTTTCATAAAACAACACATTTGTAAAGGTATAATATTGGCATGTTTTAAATTTTAATTACCACAAGTGCTCTATTTTTTTTATTCTAAAATGAATTGGAGTGAACCAAATTGAAAGGGAAGAAGAGAGGGCAAGAGAGAGAAAAGAGAAAGTAAAGGTCATACAATATGTATGATCTGTTTATCTGCTTTCCCATTTAAGTATATTTTTTTCATTATCCTATATTTCTTAATGCTTTAATTTTTGTTCTGGCTACTAAACAAAGTAAAAATATAATTCAAGGGAGCTAAATATGATGATATGATGTATTGGTGTTTATGTAATTACTTCACACTGAATTCAATTTCTGTTGCAAAAATATTTCTCCTTATGTCATAATTTTAAATGTTATGAAACAAAATGAATTTGATAGTTAATGAAAATCTAAGAATTATCCTTTACTTATATTTAAAAACTAAGATATTATTATATTGTATTTAAGTGATGTCTACCATATTAATGACCTTCAATTTAGAATGAAGTTCCCAATTCAAAGTAGTTTCTTTACAGGTCCATATGTACGGATTTTCTTTTTCATTCCACCTATCATGACTTTATTTTTTTATTTTTTTTTATAATTTTATTGAATCATAATTCTGTACATTGGTGCAATCATAGGGCACGATTCATATACATTCAGAAATGCTTTGATCGTACTGTTACAGATAGCCTTCATGGCATTTTCTTGATCACTATATAAAGACATTGATACTCTACATTTAATAAGTTTCCCCAGTACCCTGCTAAGATG
>CAUYON010105118.1:0-13700 GCA_963573935.1 Arctocebus calabarensis
TCTGGTCCCGGGCTTTTCTTTTTTTTTTTTTTTTTTGAGACAGAGCCTCAAGCTGTCACCCTGGATAGAGTGCCATGGCATCACAGCTCATAGCAACCTCCAATTCCTGGGCTCAAGCACGTCTCTTGCCTCTGCCTCCCAAGTAGCTGGGACTACAGGCGCCCGCCACAACGCCCGGCCATTTTTTGGTTGCAGCCGTCATTGTTGTTTGGCGGGTCCTGGGGCTGGATTCGAACCCGCCAGCTCAGGTGTACGTGGCTGCGCCTTAGCCCTTTGAGCCACAGGCGCCGAGCCAATGCACAGCTTTTTTTTTTGTTGTAGTTGTCATTGTTGTTTGGCAGGCCTGGGCCGGTTTTAAACCCACCAACCCTGGTTTATGTGGCCGGTGACTTAGCCGATGAGCTATGGGCGCTGAGCCTTGGCTATTTTTGTGTTGTTGTCATTGTTTTAGCAGGCCAAGGCTGGTTTTGAACCTGCCAGCCTTGGTGTATGTGGCCAGCACCCTAACCACTGAGCTATGGGCACCAACCCAGTTTTTCTATTTTTAGTAGAGACAGGGTCTCTTTCTTGCTCAGACTGGTCTTGAACTTGTGAACTTAAGCAGTTCACCTGCCTCGGCTTCCCACAGTTCTAGGATTATAGGTGTGGACCACTGTGCCCGATCTGTGTGTTAAGAGAATTTTTGAAAGCTTTCCCAACCAACCAAGCAACCCATCTCCTTCCTTCCCTCACTCCTCCCGCCCTCTCTTCTTCCCTTCCTCTCTTTCTCTCTTTTTCTATCCTTATTTTGTCACACAGGCTAGAGTGTAGTGACCTAATCATAGCTCATTTTAACCTTGAACTCCTGGGCTCAAGTGATGCTCCTACCTTAGTTTTAGCTCACAGCAACCTCCAACTCTTGGGCCCAAGCAATCCTCTTCCCTCATTTTTTTTTTTTTTTTTTTATTTTTTATTTTGAGACAGAGCCTCAAGCTATAACCCTGGATAGAGTGCTGTGGCATCACAATTCACAGCAACCTCCAATTCCTGGGCTCAAGCGAGTCTCCTGTGTCCGCCTCCTGAGTAGCTGGGACTACAGGCGCCCACCACAACTCTTGGCTATTTTTTGGTTGTAGCCGTCATTGTTGTTTGGTGGGCCCGGGCTGGATTTGAACCCGCCAGTTCAGGTGTACATGGCTGGCGCCTTAGCCACTTGAGCCACAGGCACCGAGCCTGCCTCGGTTTTTCTATTTTTATTTTTTATTTTTTTGAGTCAGTGTCTCACTATGTTGCCCTAGGTAGAGTGGCATGGCGTTACAGCTCACAGAAACCAAACTCTTAGGGTTAAGCGATTCTCTTGCCTCAGCCTCTCAAGTAGCTGGAACTACGGGCGCCTGCTACCGCATATGTCTTGTTTTCTGTTGCAGTTGTCATTGTTGTTTAGCTGGTCAGGACTGAGTTTGAACCCACCAGCCTCAGTGTATGCAGCTGGTGCTGTAACCACTGTCCTACGGGTGCTGAGTGTATTTTTATTCTTTTTTGAGACAGAGTCTCACTATGTTGCCCCCGGTAGACTGCTGTGGTGTCACAGCTGACAGCAACTTCAAGCTCTTGGGCTTAAGAGATCCTCTGGCTTCAGCCTCCTGAGTAGCTTGGACTACAGGCAGCTACCACAACACCCAGCTAGTTTTTCTATTTCTAGTAGATATGGGGGTCTCAATCTTGCTCGGGCTGGTCTCGAACTCCTGAGCTCGAGCAGTCCTCCTGCCTCAGCCTCCCAGAGTGCTAGGATTATAGGTGTGAGCCGCTGTGCATGGCCTAACTACTTAGAATTTTAATATAATGATTTCATAGAACAGTATCCTTAAAGATGGACTGAAAAGAGTCTTTGGAGAATTTTTTTTTTTTTTTTGAGACCGTCTCACTTTTCACCCCCAGAATTCCATGGCATCATAGCTCACAGCAGCCTCAAATTCTTGGGTTCAAGTGATTCTCTTGCCTCAGCCTCCTATGTAGCTGGGACTATAGGCACCAGCCACAACGCCTGGCTATTTTTAGAGACAAAGTCTTGCTTTGGCGCAGGCTGGCCTTAAACCTGTGAGCTCCGGCAATCCACCCATCTTGGCCTCCCAGAGTGCTAGGATTACAGATGTGAGCCATTGCACCTGGCCTCTTTGGAGAATTTCAATCTTATGTTGCTATATATTATACACTAATACCATTTATGGGCACTTCCCAATTAGCAGGTTAATGACAACTCTTATAAAACTGAAAAGGAGTTTTTACCAAAAGTAACTTGTGTGGGCTGGGTGCAATGACTCACCTGGCATGTGCCTGTATTCTTAGCTACTCATGACGCTAAGGTGGGAGGATCTGTTAAGTTCAGGACTTGGAGGCTGCAGTGAGGTATGATTGGGCCACTGCATTCCAGTTTGAGCTCCAGAGTGAGACTTGGTGTTGCAAAAAAAGGAAATTAATTAAAATTAGCTTGTCCAACCACTTTTAAAAAGCTTTCTTTGATACTTCTTTTGTTAGATTATTTCAGTTCTAAGAAAACATGCTTTTTCAAATAAAGTAAATTAACTTAAAGCACTGGGTCCTCAACTTGTTGAATTATCTTTAGTATCATTTCCATTTATCCAGGTTATTTTTTAGACTAATTCTGGATGTTTATGATCTTTATTATTTTGGTGATTTAGGAACCAAACAACAGGAAATTGTTGTTTCTCGTGGAAAGATCTTGGAGCTGCTTCGCCCAGACCCCAACACTGGCAAAGTACATACCCTTCTCACTGTGGAAGTATTTGGTGTTATCCGGTCACTCATGGCCTTTAGGTTGACAGGTGGCACCAAAGACTACATTGTAGTAGGCAGTGACTCTGGTCGAATTGTTATCTTGGAATACCAGCCATCCAAGAATATGTTTGAGAAAATTCACCAAGAAACCTTTGGCAAAAGTGGATGTCGCCGTATTGTTCCTGGCCAGTTCTTAGCTGTGGATCCCAAAGGGCGTGCTGTTATGATTAGTGAGTAACTTGCTCTACTTGGCTCTATTGAATACATCTCTCTTTTATAAATGCTCAATTTAGGATAATAGTGCTGTGACCTTGACAATGTGCCGTTGCATCACTTACATGGGTAAAGTTTGGCATTTTTTTTAAAAACAATGGAAAAAGTCTTAATGCACTTTTTCAACTTGACTTCTAGTTGGAAATAGGTTTTTGGTTTTTTTTTTTTTTAATTTACTCCGTTTGTATAGTAAAAAGGCTATAGTGAAATGATCTTAGGGTATTAGATAATGAGTGTGGTTGCCTTTACCAGCCTGAAGTGATGTGTCACATTCATGTCTCTTCTCTGATAAATTCTTGAAGAAAATTCTGTGTATCTGATCGGGCCTCTAGAGGGCAACCCTTTCTGAGCAGTCAAAAAACTGCCAGGTATAATTCAAAGAATAAAATTAACCTATTTATGAATTATTCTTTAGTTTTTCAATAACCTTAAATCTAGGACACATTTACAAATTTTAAAGAGTTAATGGGTTATTAAGATCCTATTAGGAGGGCGGCTTCTGTGACTCAGCGAGTAGGGCGCCGGCCCCATATACCGAAGGTGGCGGGTTCAAGCCCGGCCTCTGCCGAACTGCAAAACAAAAAAAAAAATAGCCGGGCGCTGTGGCGGGCGCCTGTGGTCCCAGCTACTCGGGAGGCTGAGGCAAGGGAATCGCTTAAGCCCAGGAGCTGGAGGTTGCTGTGAGCAGTGTGACGCCACGGCACTCTACCCAGGGCGATAAAGTGAGACTCTGTCTCTACAAAAAAAAAAAAAAGATCCTATTAGGAAGGAAGAAGCCAAAATTATGCTATTATTTATTTTAAGGATAGAAAACATGGGTTACTGCATTTACAGAGTTAGTGCTAGCTCTTAATCATAATAAAAGCTGTGATTTTTAAAAATAATAATCACAATGTAAATCTAGTTATTCTGTAAATCTCTCTTTTCATTATTTGGAAATATTTCTTGATTATAGGTGCCATTGAGAAACAGAAATTGGTGTATATCTTGAACAGAGATGCTGCAGCCCGACTTACCATTTCATCTCCCCTGGAAGCCCACAAAGCAAACACTTTAGTATATCATGTAGTTGGAGTAGATGTGGGATTTGAAAATCCAATGTTTGCTTGTCTGGAAATGGATTATGAGGTAATGGGGACCATATTTTTCTCTTTCTCTTTGGGTCACCTCATTGTTTTCCTAAGACTGTTTTCTTCCTTGTACATATCTTAAATCTCATTTTTTTCATGTTCAAATGTCTTACTTTTTTTCATATTCCAAATGTCTTACTGAAATTCTTTGGAATGTTTCAGAGCTTAACTAACGATATATGTAGGTAAATGAGGTCGTTCAATACAAAGTGTCTGTTTTTGAATCAAAAGTTTAATTTCTTATATCTCAAACAAGAAGCAATACAATTTTTCAAAGTATGCCCCTAAACTATCAAAAATTTTCCATCTTAACAGTAGCTCGTGTATGCCAGCAGGGAAGAAGCCTAGAGAGTGAGTGGTGCTGAAATCACAAAAGGTATTTTCCACAGCTTGTTGAGAATTGAGTATTTTTCTTTGCAAGAAGTGGTCTAGGCTCGGCGCCTGTGACTCAATGTGCTAAAGTACTAGCCACGTACACCTGAGCTGGTGGGTTTGAATCCAGCCCGGCCCACCAAACAGCAATGACGGCTGCAACCAAAAAATGGCCAGGCATTGTGGCAGGCACCTGTAGTCCCAGCTACTTGGGAGGCGGAGGCAAAAGACTAGCTTGAGCCCGGGAATTGGAGGTTGCTGTGAGCTGTGATGCCACAGCACTCTATCCAGAGTGACAGCTTGAGGCTCTGTCTCAAAAAAAAAAAAAGAAGTGGTCCAAAGCCTGCAAGAAGTAGTAGTCAATTGGTGAAAGTCTGATTAACATGGTGAATGGCAGTGATGTTTGTGCAACAGTGTTATTTTGCAAGAGGATTAGCCTATTATCTGTTGACCAGTCTCAGCTGCTTAATGACAAGTATCCTCATCATGTTGTTAATTGGTTGCCGTAGGCATCCACTATACTCTTTTGACCAGTTTTCATGAAGCTGTAGTAGATAATACCAGTACTGGACCACCAAACAACACCATTAGCATTTTTGATGAACATTTGATTTGCAACTGTTTAGGCACTTCCATCTTTCTCCATCAATTGCACTGAACATTTGTGATTATCAGAAAGACTCCATTTTTCATCACATGAAACAATATGATGTAGAAATGGTTTGCCATTATGTCATGACAACAAAGGCAAGTTTAAAGATATGTTTTCTGCTGTTTTTTGAATTCATGTGGAACCCATCTATCCAGCTTTTTTTACCCCCCTGATTTGTTTCAAGAGTTCTAATATTGGGCGGCACCTGTGGCTCAAAGGGATAGGGCGCCGGCCCCATATGCCGGAGGTGATGGGTTCAAACCCAGGCCTGGCTAAAAACTGCAAAAAAAAAAAAAATTTGTAATATTGTTGGAATACTAATGTCAAACTTTGCCGGTGGGAGGCACTTGTGGCTCAAAGGTAGGGCACCGGTCCCACATGCTGGAGGTGGCAGGTTCAAACTCATCCCCAGCCAAAAACTGCAAAAAAAAAAAAAAAAAAACCCCAAAACTTTGCTGCTAATTTGTACATAGATTGAGACATATTCACTTCCACTACACCTTTCAGCTCAATATTAATACACTTTGGTCTCAGTTTGCCCACATAGCTAATTGAGATAAATACAAGGCAAAACATGTTCAAAAGAATGAAGACATACCTTCCTGATGAAAAAGAGCAAGCCTTGAAGTGAAATGTCAGAGACAGCAACTGTCAAACTTAGCACTTAAGGAAATCAGACATTTCTTACTTAATCTAATAATAATTTAATAATTTTCCTTTGCTCCCCATGGAAAACATCTTTTCCCTAAAAGATGCATGAAAAATATTAGGATATTTTTTTCTTAGGGAAATAATGAAAAGCAGAATATACCATTCTTTGACTTGAATGGAGGGCAGTATCCTGTAGTAGAGGGATTCTTGGATCCAGAATTTAAAGATTTGGTTTCTTGTTCAATCTCTGTCATTTTGTAGTAGGGTAAACTTGGTTAAAGCATTGGACATTTGTGGATTTCTATTTCCTTGTTGGTAAAACAGAGAGTCCTGATGTCCTTTCCAGATGTAAAAGTTCTTTGATTTTATGCTGCTAATAAGTGTGCCTCTCCTCTCTATAGGAAGCAGACAATGATCCAACAGGGGAAGCAGCAGCTAATACCCAGCAGACACTTACTTTCTATGAGCTAGACCTTGGTTTAAATCACGTGGTCCGAAAATACAGTGAACCTTTGGAAGAACATGGCAACTTCCTTATTACAGGTACTTTTCTTTCAGAGCTGCTTTGTACCCTTTTACTTGGTCCACTTTGTACGCAAACTTAATAGGGTTTAGAAATTTAATCATTTGTAGTAAATCTGAGTACCTGTCTATCTTTTGAAGACATTAGAAGTTTACGTGATGGAATGATAAAAAACATGTTGCATTGGTCAGGCACAGGGTCTCACACCTGCACTTGGGAATGCTGACGTGGGAAGATTATTTGAGGTCAGAAGTTTTAGATCAGCCTGGCCAATGTAGTAAGACCCCCATCTCTGAAAAAGATTTAAAACAATTAGCCATGCACAGTAACCCATGCCTGTAGTCCCAGCTACTTGAGAGGCTGAGATAGGAGGATTACTTGAGCCCAGAAGTTGGAGGTTAAAGTGAGCTATGAAAGCACCAGTAAATTTTAGCTTGGGCAACAGAATGAGACTTATGTCAAAAAAAAAAAAAAAAAAAGAATAAAAATACTCTGTGGATAAAGAGTATCTTTCTCCTTAGTAACTTTTAACTCTCATGGGGGCAGGGAGGAAAGGAGTAGAATAATCACTTTGGAATATTGATATTTTAGTTGCTGTGATAATTTGGCTGTATTCTTTCTCATCTGAACCCAGTGAAATTGCCATACCCAACAAGATAAAAATGTTGGAGATGACATTAGATGAAATAAAAGTATTTGCAAAACTATTAACAGTGACTGGGCACGGTGGCTCACACCTGTAATCCTAGCACTCTGGGAGGCTGAATTAGATGGATTGCTTGAGTTTAGGAGTTTGAGACCAGCCTGAGCAAGAGCAAGACCCTTTCTCTTAAAAATAGATGGGTGTTGTGGTGAGTACCTGGAGTCCCAGCTGCTTGGAAGGCAAAGGCAAGAGGATCTCTCAAGCCCAAGAATTTGGGGTTGCTGTGAGCTGTGATGCCACAGCATTCTACCGAAGGTGACAAAGTGAGACTCTGTCTCAAAAAAAAAAAAAAAAATCTGTTAACACGTTAATTTCTTTTTGGATCAATTTTGGTACTGCTAAGAAATTAACCTGACAGACCAAAATCCATTAAAGAAATTTCAACAGTTTTTAAAATATTTTCCCCAAAAGATTGAATGAAGGTCTAGGATTTTTAGGGGAGCTTTTATTACCTTTTGTAAGATATGTATTCTGTGCTAAAACAAATTTCTCCAGAGACTAGATAGAATTAACAGTCTGCTGTACCACTTCAGGAATCTAATAAATTGACTTCAATACCAAAACTGGGAAAGTATAGTAACAAGAAAAATTTACAGACTAATTAGTTAATACTAAATGATTGTGTTGGAAAAATCAAACATTTTAGCAAGTCAAATTAGACAGTGTTTTAAAATGCACATAGGGTAAGATTTTGGAGGAACTCCAAGATGGTTTTTTAGTAGAAAATAAATATCACTCTAATTCATTCTATTGAAAGGCTAAAGGAGGACAGCTTTATTTGTGGTCATTTATATTTCCCCAAGTTTGGGGAAGGTAGTGATCCAGTTCTTTGTATTTCGAATCAGTTGCATTTGAATTGATAACCAAAACGTTTATTGTTGAGGAGGACTTTGGAGAATAAAATAAGATAGCACTTGTTTTTGAGCATTAAATCTTAAGAGACTATTTGTTAATATACAGATGAATTATTGAAAATAGTTCTAGGGGCGGTGCCTGTGGCTCAGTGAGTAGGGCGCCAGCCCCATAAACTGAGGGTGGCAGGTTCAAACCCAGCCCTGGCTAAACTGCAACAAAAAAATAGCTGGGCATTGTGGCGGGCGCCTGTAGTCCCAGCTACTTGGGAGGCTGAGGCAAGAGAATCCCAAAGCCCAAAAGCTGAAGGTTGCTGTGAGCTGTGATGCCACAGCACTCTACTGAGGGCAACAAAATGAGACTCTGTCTCTAAAAAAGAAAAAAACTGACATAAGCAGGTACATAGTGGCATTGGGAAATATTCAAGGAAATAAACAAGTGCCCTGCCAAACTCAAATACAAGAAAGAAAGAAAATAGGTTCTAGTGTTTGTTTCAGCAGCACAAATACTAAAATTAGAACGATATAGAGAAGATTAGCATGGCCCCTGGTCAAGAATGACACGCAAGGCCAAGGCCAAGCACCATGGCTCACGCCTGTAATCCTAGCACTCTGGGAGGTTGAGGCGGGTGGGTTGCCTGAGCTTACGGGTTCAAGGCCAGCCTGAGCAAGAGCAAGACGCTGTTTCTAAAGAAGAGCTAGGCATTGTGGTGGGCTCCTATAGTCCCAGCTACTTGGGAGGCTGAGGCAAGAGAATTGCTTAGGCCCAAGAGTTTCAGGTTGCTGTGAGCTATGAGGCTACCACACGACTGAGGGCAACAAAGTACGACTCTTTTGTCTCAAAAAAAAGAAAGAAAATAGGTTCTACATCTCATTACTTAACATATCATACCTTTCATTTATAAGGGCTTCATCAATGAACAAAGTTTTATTGATCCTCTGTAATTAATATGTGCCAAGTCAGTCTACAGAGTTCTGGGACTTCAATTGTGAAGGAATTAGATATGGTACCTCCCTTTGTACAAGATCGAGTCTAGTGGTAAATAACAGATAAATAACAACAACAAAAAGTTATTGGAGACTGTGCCAAGTGCCATGATAGCATAGAGGAGTTGTCCCTAACGCAGGGAAAGGAAGGTGCTCTCTAAGCTGACACCTGAGGAGTAGTTAGAAGTTAGCTAAGTATAAGTGCGGATGGGAGAGGAAGTTTCTGTTCTAGGCGGAGGGACCAGCATCCACAAAGGCCCAAATATAAGAAGTAATATGGTTCATTGAGAGAACTGAAAACACTTTGTGATTGGATTGTTAAAGAGTTGGGGTAGGAGTGTAGGTGAGGTGGATTCCAGTGAGGTGGAAACTGCTGAAGGATTTTAAGTCAGGAAATAATACCCTGATGGGTGACATTTTAGAAAGAGTACTTGCTTACATTTTGGTTAATGGAAGATAAAACTAAACCAGGAGATTGGTCAGGAAGTTTTTCATAAAACTAAGAGATATTGGCAGCATGAAAACTGCTAAGAAGGTAGAATCAATAGAGCTGTGGGAGATGTAAGAATTAAAGGATGATACCCTTGTTTCTGGTTTGGTCTATTGGTCAATGGTAGCGTTCTCTAAGGCAGAGAATCCCAGAGTTAGAACGTCTTTGGGAAGGAACTTGAGTTTATGACTACAGTGTTTTTTGTTTTGTTTTTGTTTTTTTTTTACACTAGAGTGTATTTTATTTTTAAAGTAGCTGTAGTTCTGGGTGAGGTGGCTCAGGCCTTTAATCCCAGTACTCTGGGAGGCCAAGGTGGGTGGATTGCCTGAGCTCAGGAGTTCGAGACCAGCCTGAGCCAGAGCAAGACCTTGTCTAAAATAGCAGGGTGTTGTAGCAGGCGCCTATAGTCCCAGCTACTCGGGAGGCTGAGGCAGGAGAATTGCTTGAGCCCAAGTTTGAGGTTGCCTTTGTCTACTGAGGGTGACAAAGTGAGACTCTTTCCAAAAAAATAACTAACTAAATAAATAAAGTACCTGTAGAATGTCCATGTCTAGTAGATAATTGATAAGCTTAGGTCTGAAGCTAAGAACTGAGTCCCATCAAGTGCTGAAGGAGCTAAGGCGTTGGAAGCTAAAGTGGTTTATGATTATGTCAATTCACTGCTGTTGTATTTTCCCTGACAGTTCCAGGAGGGTCAGATGGTCCAAGTGGAGTGCTGATTTGCTCTGAAAACTATATTACTTACAAGAACTTTGGTGACCAACCAGATATCCGCTGTCCAATTCCTAGGAGACGGGTAAGGTCTTTGCCATAAGAGAAAGAGATATTTGTGTTTATGAAATGAATTTAATTTTTGTAATTACAGAGTAGTCTCTTAGTTTCTCTGTTACTGAGTTTTAGTGTTTAGTATATGTTATTTTTAATAAAGCTGATAAAATATTTTAGTAAAAGCAAAACATTTTTTGAGAAAGTGAATTAAAAACTAACAATTTCCATTCAGAGGAATCTGATAATTGTCTAGGTATCAGTTTAAAATTTCTGAATGTTTCTGCTAGCTGAGTGTCATGGCTGGTGCTTTATAGTCCCAGCTACTCAAGAGGCTGAAACAGGAAGATCTTTTGAGCCCTAAAGTTTGAGGTTTTAGTGAGTGATGGTGCATGGCACTTTACCTAGGGCAATAGAATAAGATTTTGCCTTTAAAAAAAAAAAAAAGTTCTGGGCCAGGCGGTGGAATTTCTTTTCTTCCTTTCTTTTTTCTTTTTTTAATGAAACAGAGTCTCTCTTGTCACCCTTGGTAGAGTCCTGTGGTGTCATACCTCACAGCAGCCTCAAACTCTTGGACTCAAGTGATTCTCTTACCTCAGCCTCCTGAGTGGCTGGGACTACAGGCACCTGCCATAATGCCCAGCTATTTTTCTTTTCTTTTTTTTTTTTTTGAGGACAGATCCTCAAGCTGACACCCTGGATAGAGTGCCGTGGCATCACAGCAACATCCAATTCCTGGGCTCAAGCGAATCTCCTGCCCTCCGCCTCCCAAGTAGCTGGGACTACAGGCGCCCGCCACAACGCCCGGCCATTTTTTGGTTGTAGCTGTCATTGTTTGGCGGGCCCGGGTTGGATTCGAACCCGCCAGCTCAGGTGTACATGGCTGGCGCCTTAGCCCGTTGAGCCACAGGTGCTGAGCCCAAAAGTTTCTTTTTAATTTTATTTTATTATTATTATTTTTTTGAGACAGAGTCGCACTTATTATCCCTCGGTAGAGTACCATGGCATCACAGCTCACAGCGACCTCCAACTCCTTGGGCCTAGGGTATGCTCTTGCCTCAGCCTCCCGAGTAGCTGGGACTATAGGTACCTTCCACAATGCCCGGCTATTTTTTTGTTGCAGTTTGACTGGGGCTGAGTTTGAACTTACCACTCTCAGTATATAGGGCCGGTGCCCTACTCATTGAACCACAGGCGCCACCCCCAAAAGTTGCTTTATTTATAAACTTATAACCTTTATCCACCTTTAATTTAGAATATTTATCTCTCTTCCTTTTTTTTTCCTTTCTTGGCAAAAAATAAGCTAGAAGTTTTTTTTTAAGAGGTTAGGCTGATTTTCTTTTTTATCCACATAGTCTGTTTCCTCATGATTACATCCAGGTTAATTTTTTTTTTTGGAGACAGAGTCTCACTTTGTTGCTCTTAGTAGAGTACTGTGGTATCACAGCTCACAGCAATCTGAAACTCTTGGGCTTAAGCGATTGATTCCCTTGCCTCAGCCTCCTGAGTAGCTGGGCCTGTAGGTGCCCACCACAACACCTGGCTTTTTTTGTTGTTGTTGACAGTTGTCATTGCTGTTTTAGCTGGCCGGGGCTGGGTTTGAACCCACCACCCTCGGTATATGGGGCCAGTGCCCTATTCACTGAGCCACAGGTGCTGCTCCCAGCTTAATTATTATTATTATTTTTTTTTTTTTTGAGACAGAGCCTCAAGCTGTTGCCCTGTGTAGAGTGTCGTGGCATTACAGCTCACAGAAACCTCCAATTCCTGGGCTCAAGCAAGTCTCCTGCCTCTGCCTCCCAAATAGCTGGGACTACAGGCACCCGTCACAATGCCCGGCTATTTTTGTTTGGGTTGCAGCCATCATTGTTGTTTGGCGGGCCCAGGCTGGATTCGAACCCGCCAGCTCAGGTTTACATGGCTGGCGCCTTAGCCCGCTGAGCCACAGGCGCCGAGCCCCAGCTTAATTATTTTGATAGAGTGTTTTTGATTGGTAGCGATAGGTATTTCCCACTATATCACATTGTGTGTTGGTTTTTCTCATTGGGACACTGTTAAGGTGGCGTCTGCTCATTGTGAAGATACTTCTTTGTAATTGGTACGGGATCTGTGTTTTGGTTTTCTTTTTCTTTTTTTTTTTTTTTTTAATCTAATTTCTTTTTCTAAAGATAGGGTCTCATTATGTTGCCCAGGCTGCTCTTAAACGCCTGACTTCAAGTTACTCTTCTACCTAAGCCTTCCAAAGGGGTGAGATTATATGCATATAAGTCACTGCCCCCAGTCAAGTGGTGATCTTAGAAACTAGTAATATCCTTTTCTCCCAGTGGTTTTGCTTTTGCGTCTTCCCCTGAATCATTTACTGTAATCTCTCTTCTTGCCCTTGAATTATTTATTTGCTTTTTAGTATTTATTTGTCCCACTTTTAACCTTTAGGATTTGTTTCGTTAATCTAACATGATATCTAAGTAGGATTTTGTCAATTTTAGAAAACATGAGAAGAAATTTTGCAGAATTTAAATTATTTTTGGCAAGGGATGGAAAGTCATTGAGTTCATCAGACATTTATTGAGCACCTAACTCTGTCAGGGCTGGCTTTGCAGCAACAAAGACAGATAAAACTTTATGAAGAGCTTCAAAAAGTTTCATGTATTTTGTTATTTTTCTTGCTTATGAACATGAAGCTTCATGAATGCGAGAAATAACAAAATGTTGGAACATTAAAAAAAATTATCAGAATCAAAGCTGGGTATAGTGGCTCATGCCTGTAACCTAGCATTCTGAGAGGCCAAGGCAAGTGGATCACCTGAGTTTAGGAGTTTGAGACCTTAAGGAGCAAGAGTGAGATCCTGTCTCTAAAAAAATAGCTGGGTGTTGTTTTGGGCATCTGTAATCCCAGCTACTTGGGAGACTGAGGTGAGAGGATTACTTGAGCCTAAGAGTTGCTGTGAGCTATGATCCTGTGGCACTCTACTGAGGGCAACAAAGTGGGACTCTCTCAAAAAAAAAAAAAAATTAGAGTTAAGGGACTGTACCTTTTAAGTATCAAGGCAGTTGATATAGAACCAGGGTGATTGGATGGTAGTGTCATGGGCATGTGTTATATTCACAGCCTGAAATGATGACTCTTAAATTTCATGTCTCTTTTTGTTGTTGTTGCAGTTTTGGCCGGGGCTGGATTTGAACCTGCCACCTCTGGTATATAGGGCCAGTGCCCCCACTTTTTGAGCCACACGCACCGCCCAATTTCATGTCTCTTCTCTGACATTTTTATCTGGAGATAATTTCAGCTATGTCTGATCAGGCTGTAGAGTAGAATGGTGACTTTTTTTGGTTACCCAGGATATTTATAGCAGACAAGACTTTTTTTTTTTTTTTTTTGTAGAGACAAAGTCTCACTTTATCGCCCTGGGTAGATTGCCGTGGCGTCACACTGCTCACAGCAACCTCCAGCTCTTGGGCCCAAGCGATTCTCTTGCCTCAGCCTCCCGAGTAGCTGGGACTACAGGCGCCCGCCACAGCGCCCGGCTA
>CAUYON010105119.1:0-17868 GCA_963573935.1 Arctocebus calabarensis
CCGAGTAGCTGGGACTACAGGCGCCCGCCACAGCGCCCGGCTATTTTTTTGTTTTGCAGTTCGGCCGAGGCTGGGCTTGAACCCGCCACCTTCGGTATATGGGGCCGGCGCCCTACTCGCTGAGCCACAGGAGCCGCCCCATAAGATAATAATTTTAAGAAGACTCATTAAATATTTGAAAGATCAAGTTGAGGACAAGATTCTGAAGGTATCAAGGAAATAGAAACAGGTTTCTTTAGAAAAATCAAGGAAAAGAATGGCTTGGACAAGAAGCAGAATAGCTTGGATATTGCAAGGACAACATTGAACATGAAAACAATCCAGTAATACCTTGTAACACTAAAGGAAAATGATTTTCTTTCTATAATTCCATAACCAACAAATATCAGCTAAACAGAATTAAGTCATCTTTAGATATACAAGGTCGCTGTGTAGGATGTGATTTATGAAAATGAAGGCACAAACAATAAGAAAGAGAGTGAGAGAGACAGATGGGGTCCATGGAACAAGGAGACAGCATAAATGTGAATGTATGTCCCAAGATTCCAGAGCTCTATTGGACTCAAAAATGAACCTTTTTCTTTTTCGAGCAGATGATGAGGTTCTAAGAGACCACCCCAAGAAGGAAAGCATAGGACACTAGCATATTTAATGAACTTAAAGGAGATATAATAATATGGAAAATTCGGTGCGTATATATGGAATCTCTGTATCATCCTCATAAGTTTTCAGAAAATATAAAACTATTCTAAAGTAAAAAATTTGTTTAAAAAATTAGAACTCTACTGGGAGGTGAAAGATAAGGAAGGATGCATGTCCCTAGTAGGTGGTGACTGAAAAAGAGTTAAGACTGCACTTTTCTTCAGCATAAATTGAAAAATTACGAGATTAAAGTCTAAACATGTCATTTAAAGATGTAGAGGTCATTATCAAAATACGGAGATGCAGGAGTACAGGAAATAGAGAGGGGTAAGGTCAGGGCAGTGCTAGTTTGATAACAAGACTTGTTACACTTTTTGACTCTAACTCATTGCATATGTAGTTTTAAGAAAGAGAAGATGGGCAGCGCCAGTGGCTCAGTGAGTAGAGGCCTGGCCCCGACCAAACTGCAACAAAAAATAGCTGAGGGTTGTGGTGGGCACCTATAGTCGCAGCTACCTGGGAGGCTGAGGCAAAAGAATCGCCTAAGCCCAAGAGCTGGAGTTTGCTACAAGCTGTGACGCCACGGCACTCTACCAAGGGTGATAAAGTGAGACTATGTCTCTAAAAAAAAGAAAGAAAAGAAAGAGAAGATACATTTATAGAAAAAATATGGCTTCTATACATTACCCAAAATTTCCAGGGAAATGTTAATGTCAAATAACTTTTCCTATTATCCTACTCACCCACCTGGTGTTACCTTGTCAAACCATACCAAAGAGACTTTAAGAAATAATCCAGTTTGGTAAGTTCAGTGACTCTAGAAAGAGCAAATTATTAATAACAGGTCTATGTGATTTATATATTTATGGCTTAAACATAATATAACTTGCACTTATACTTTTCCAGATACTTTCAAACATAATTATTCTGAAAATGGATGAAGAAAATGTTTACTGTAAAAGCCTTTGTTATGTGACTATTGACTCATCTTTGAGCCATCATTAAATTATTTGCATACTGGTGAAAGTGGAGATTTATTTCTAACATTTCTTCCTAGTTAATAATAGGGCACACAGTTAGAAAGATCTTACTCATCTTTAAATTCTCTTACCTGTGAAATCTCTAAAAGAATCAAGTTCTCATCTATATAAATTGCTCTTTTTTTCTTGGTTGAAAATATCTTCTTGCATCTTCGTCACTTTTCTCCTAGAAAACAAAATGTCCTTGTCGAAGTGGCATTTCTCTACATCAATAGGTTCCTTGACCTGTTCAATGGCTCTGGTAACAATATGCTAATTTCTTACATTGATTCCAATGTGGTTCAGTAACTGTGCCCTTGGATTGTTCTTCCATAATCTGGAACATGACTGTCCTCCTTCAGTTCAGCTCTGCCTTGATATCCTGTTTTTACCCACCTCCTCACATGACTAAGCCAGCAAGACTGAAGTGTGATGGGTGAATAGAAACCTGGTTAAATTTTATTCTGGACTTCCAAAAGAATTGTGTTATCTATGACCTTAAGTTTTTGTGGGTTGTTTTTAAGCATCCACAGATGAATAATCTATGATATCAAACTTGTGTGTAAGGTTATAGATACTTTTAAAAATATATATTTTTATTTCGAGGATAGTTAACAAGAAGGTTTTATAAATCAGTTTGTTTAAAACTTTTTTTTAATGAAAAATTTTATGGCACCTGCAAAAGACTGTATTTAGACTCTTTACCAGATTTCCCAGTAATAAAATATTCCCCAAATAACCATGGTTCTCCCTTAGGGCTCCCTTTATAGTTTAAGGACAGATTTTTCAGGAATCTGGATCACATGAAAAAGAACCCCTGGCACTGGACTCTAAGGACTGCTATCAGCAAGTGGACTAAAGGTTTTCATTTAGTCATCTTTTTATAGGCTTAAAGATTTATGAAATTTTGTAAGACATCAGAGCTAGCTGGGAAGAGGCGACCCTAAGATCAACCCGTTCCCGACTGCTTTTCCCCACATTAAGACTAGATCTTTCTCTCCGTACCCATATTTTGCACTCTATTAACCTCTTTGCTGTGTGCTTTGGAGGACCTCACCTTAAGTTCCGAATGAATTTTCCCATATACTTTAATATCTTTCACTGATATCCATTAAAAATGGCAATAAAAAATAACAGCTATCATTTATTATGTTCTTACTTGTACGTATTTTATAACAACCCTGCAGATAGTATTATTATCCTACTTTATAGTTGAGGAAATTGAATCTTCAGGGGTTAAATAAATTGTCCAGAGTGAAACTGCCAATGGAGACCGATCCAGCAGGTGCCAATAGCTGCTCCTTTCATCTCCCTGGATGTGTGCCCCATTCCACACTCCTTACTGATTGCCGTTGTTCTCTGACGGCCAGGTTATGGTCAAAGCTTCCGCAGAGATGTTAACTTCTGTGGAAAGACTGCTCTCCTGCCAGCATTTTCAGGGCCTCCTTTTGTTTGACTCCCCAATCACACAGTTCCTGCATCTCTTCAGTTTGAAACTCTTCCTTGGCTTCAGTGCTATTTAAAAAAATTATTTTTTGGCTGTTCTGCCTCTCTCTCTCTTTACTCCTTTTGTTCTTTCTTTCAAATCAACAGTAATAATTGTGTCTACTTATGGGGTACAATATGATTTTTTGACTTATATATCTATTCTAGAAAGTTTCATAATTACCATGTATCTCTCACCTCACTAACTTATCGTCTTTGTGGTGAGAATGTTAAAAATGTATTCTCTTAGAAACTTTGAAATATGTGTTATTATGCATTGGGGTCACCATGACATATGATAGGTCACTAAAACTTACTCCTCCAGTCTAAGTGAAACATCATGACCTTTAATTCAAATCTCCCCTGTCCTTTACTGCTCATCCCCTGCAGCCTCTGGTAACCAGCTTTATACTCTGTGATACTATGAGACTGAGGATTCCACATGTAAGTGAGATCATACGGTGTTTGGCTTTCTGGGCCTGGCTTATATAACTTAACATCATGCCCTCCAGTTCCATCCTTTGTCATGAATGACAGAATTCTCTTCTTTTTAAGACTGTACAGTATCTATCATGTATATATACACATTTTCTTTATCCATTCTTAGGATGGACACTTAGGTTGCTTTCCTATTTTGGCTATTGTGAATAGTGTTGAAACAAACACAGGAATGTGATATCTCTTTGACTTGCTGATTTCAATTCCTTTGGATATAAACCCAGAAGTGGGATTGCTGGATCATATGGCTATTCTATTTTTAGATTTTTGAGGAACCTCCATTCCAATTTCCAAAATGGTTGTACTAAATTATACCACTAATAGTGTGTGAGTTTTCCCTTTTCTCCACATCTTTGTCAATGCTGATCATGTCTCTTTTTGATAATAGCCATTCTAACAGGTGTGAAGTGATATCTCATTGTGGTTTAAATTTCCCTAATGATTACTGATGCTGAACACTTTTTCATTTATCTGATGGCCATTCTCATCTCTTCTTTTAGAAGAAAATCTGTTCAGATTTTCTGCCCATTTTTAAATCAGATTATTTTCTTGCTATTCAGTTGAGTTCCTTAAATATTTTGGATATCAGCCCCTTATCAGATGCATGGTTTGAAAATATTTTCTCCCAATCCACAGATTGACTCTTCTCTCTTGTTAATTGTTTCCTTTGCTGTGCAGAAGCTTTTAGTTCGATGCAATCTCATTTGTCTACTTTTGTGTTTGTTACCTGTGATTTTGGAGTCTTATCTAAGAAATCATTGCCCAGACAATGTTGGGGAGCTTCCCCCTGTTTTCTTCTAATAACATTACAGTTTTGGGTCTTACATTTAAGTGTTTTATCCATTTGAGTTGATTTTTGTATATGGTAATAAAGGTCTGATTTCACTGTTTTCTGTGTAGATATCCATTTTTTTTCAAAAATAATTAGTTGAAAATACCATTCTCCCATTGTGTATTCTTGGTACCTTTGTGGAAAATAAACTAACCACAAATATTTTTATTTATTTCTTGACTTTCTGTCCTTTTTCATTGGTCAATATATCTATTTTATGCCAGTAGCATGCTGTTTTGACTAGCTATGTTGATAATACATTTTGAAATCAGGAAGTGTGATGCCTGCCCCTTCATTCTTTTTGCTCAAGATTGCTTTGGCTATTTAGGGTCTTTTCCGGTTCTATAAGAATGTAAGGTTCATATTTTCTATGTCTGTGAAAAATTACACTAGAATTTCAGCTCATCTTCCTTTTCCTTTTGCTGCATGTGGGCATTCCTGTAGGTTTTATCCTTAGTTCCCGTCTCTGTAGTCTTTACATTTTGTTGCTTTCAGATGAACTTTACAGAAGCACTGCAAGTAGATTATGCCACATCATACCTTCTAAAATGAGTTTGCCATATTATTTGATCATATTAAGTTCTGCTGTAAGAGACTATAAAACAAAGAGATGAATGAGACACATAGGCAATGGTAAGTGAAGACAGTAAGTCAGTGGCTTGTGACACTGCCTTTGTCCATTCAGACTTCTGTAACAAGCTGCCATCAGACCAGGTGGCTTATGAACAACAGATACTTATTTCTCACAGTTCTGTAGCCTAGAAAGTCCAAGATCAAGGTGCCAGAGATTTGATATTTGTTAAAATGCTCCTGTGTTGCTCCATCAATGGCACTTTCTTGCTGTGTCCACACATGGTGGGAAGGGTCAAGCCATCCTTCTGGGGTCTCTTTTATAAGTCACCCTGACCTCATAACTTAATCACATCCCAAAGGTCCCACCTTCTAATGCTATCACATTGGTGACTAGGTTTCAACATATGAATTTTGGAGGGTTGGACACATTCAGATCATATCACACATGCAAGCAAAACTCATGGCATATGCTAAACTATGGATAGTTAGAGTAGGTAAGTAGCTTGTGAGAGAGGAGCAGAATTCATAAGGTGGTAAGTTATTAACCTGGAACATATATTAATATGAGATAGAGTTAATAAAATATAAAATGGAACAGCTAAGATTGTTACTTATAAAGGAATGGAAAAACCAAGTCATGATCGGTCTTTATCCCGAACCCTACCCGAGTACTTATGTTACCCTGAAAACATGTAAATATTTTACATGAACTTCTCTTTTTCTGCCTTTCTGTGTCATATATACATCCTATCCCTACTTATAGAATGAAATTTCCCAGAGTACGGACACAACGACATGCATCCTTTCAATCTGAGAGCACTTGGCTCCCAGAGTTGCTGCCTGAATAACCTAGGCATCGTGGCTAAAATTTTACTGCTTTTCTTTTATTATCGCTTTCATAAAACTGTCCATCTGTGAAATAACTTCTATTAAAAAATAGACATTTTTATCAAGAGTTAACGTTCTCCAGTTTTCTCGGTAGTCAAACATGTATATCACCCAACTAGTTTAAAAGAGTTTCTTCTCCTTTCCCTGAAAACAAACAAAAAAGTCATTTACACACACATGGTGCATACTGATACATCATATTTACAACTTTTTAAATAAGATAATAATACATAACATAGAGTTAATACAATATAGGAGTTAAAAACATTGACTCTGGAGTCAAGTAATGGGTTTGAAGACCTAGGTTTGTAACTGGTGATCTTGAGTAAGTTTATTTTATGTCCATTCTCCCCAGGTCATCTATAAATGCTAGGAAGATAGAAATGGCATCTAGCACTTGCTAATGTTTAATGGATTAAATGAGTCAAAACAGGCAAAAATGCTTAGAACAGTGCATGGCACATGGTAAGCCATCGATACGTGCCAGCTCTTATTATCATCCTACAAATCCACTTTAAACAGATTTCCTCTGTATACTTTGTGGGAATAACCTTCCAGCCACAAGTGTTTGGTGTTTAGAGCCAGACTCCAGTCTCACATCCTCCCTAGATAAGCAAATACATACACACTCATTATCAAGGCCTGGAAAAGCTGAAAATGATGCTGATGGCCATTAGCTCTAACAACATTCCCTTTCCGTTTGTTCTGTTCTGTTGAGTTTATGGACCATTTTCACATTCATTGCATCATTTGATTTCCTAACACCTCTACAACAAAAACAGTCAGCTATAATTTCTCATTTTTGAAAGATAAGGAAACCAAAGCACAGAGGGGTTTAAAATGCTTTGCCTTAGTCATCATGGAGGACCATGAACTCGAGGCATTGTCACTCCTGGCCACAGAACTCCTGACCGATAGGGACGAAGAGCAGATTCTACTGACAAAGAGCAGGTTCTTCTGATGAATCTGAAAGATGCTGTAGTTTCAGATCAAGTCTCTGCCTTACTCTCCCTACAAGCTTTTTCTTTCTAAAGTTCCCAGTAGGAAATTGTTTATTCCATTCAAGGATTTTGTTACTAATATCTTCTCCCCATTTAAAATAATCTTTAAGTTCAGGGGGGGGGAAGTAGAACCTCTTCCCAAGAGTGGATGCATTTCTGCTGTTCATACCCTGCTGTTTTGCCACACTGAGTAGCGACATGACGAAGAGCTAGGGCAGCACTGACTCAGAGATCATGTCCTGGGTTCCATTCTCACTGGTCAACTACATAATTAAGATAATTTATGAATGTCCTGTGCTTTAGTTTCCCATCCATAAAATAAAAGTAACAATATTACTTATCTCATAGAGTCCTCATTATGATTTCAAGAAACAGTGTGTGTAACTTACTCAGGAAAGCACTTGGCAGAACAGATGTGAGTGCCTGTTTTTATTATGATGTATGAGAAAATTGTCTTCATTCTTTTTTCCATTGGCTGGGGTTGCTGCAACTGACTAATGCCAGACCTATGACTGTAGGAACCCAAGCAACCAGCCCCTCATAAAGACTGAATGCTTAAACCAAAGCACACACAGCACCTCTCACCTCAAACCTTTAATTCTCCCAGAGCTCTGCTCTCTCACATATCTGCAGTGAAAATATTCATGATCTCACATTGACTAAAAATATATCTTCACAAGTCTGTTTTCTGACTTTTACCCTCTTCACCATGATCACCCCTCCAGTTTTGCCTAAGACGTAGGTTGCTATGACAACATTCACCACCCACAGTCAACAGCCAAATTTCATTTCTCAGCTACAACCATTAGAAAATAAATGGGCCATGTAGCATTCTTTGTGTTTGTTTCCCTGCCTATTTGCAAAATCTCCTACCTGTCTGAAGCATTCACAAAAGTAATACAACTGCTGTTTTAAACATCTGAACAATAATTTGTTAATTTTGACAAAAATGCTATTCAGACTCTCAGTATTTTCAAAATAGCTTTCTGTCAGTATAAGGTAAAAAAAAGAAAGAAAAAAGCACAGTCATAAGCTACTTCAGTCCCAGATTTTGTTTAGTTGAACTGCTTTTTTGTTTTGTGATAGAAATATGAAATAAATTACAGCATATTATTTGCTAAAAAGAATTTTTCCCTCTTTTATTTTTATACCCTGGGCAAAAATGGCTTATCGACTATTTCAGAACACACAAAAATGGAAGGAGAATTCACCTCTCTTTCAATAGCCTCTCCACCAAATCCATCATTATTCCTCTAATCTAAGACAAAGTAATACATGCTATGCACACACCACACCTTTCCAAGATCCTTTTCCAGGGGAATGGGCGGGAAAACTGAGTCCATGTCTTAGCATTAGGATACCATATGCCAACAGCAGTCACATTCTTTCCTTTCCATGGCTGACTCCTCTGCTTCTCCTGGTGACTCCTTAATAAGCTCAGTTTGGAGTTGAGTGTCCCCAGTTGTGAAGATAAGGGAGAAGCATGACCTCAAGTCCTCCATCTCTGTGTCCTGTGGGGAGAAAGACATGAACAAGCGTACACCCTGCCATGCTTCGTAGACAGGAACAAGTAGACACCTCGCCATGCTTCCACTCTTTTCTACCTCTTGACCTCCTCCCACCTTCCTCTTCCATCTTTGGTAATAATGTTCTTTACTATTAATCATACTCAGAATAGCATTTAATCCGAATTGATACTGATATATAACACTCTAAGTTTCATAAAATATAAGCACAGCTAAGAGAGAGTTAGATGATGCTCTTATAAAAACCTTTCAGAATAAAATGTTCAAAGATTTCAGTGAGTCTATATAGGCTTCATAGGTGTTTTCCATTTCTTGAAACCAATAGAACTCCTTTTGTATTTTAACTTTATTAGAATCTTGGTGGAGTCTTTTAAAACAATAGTTCTTTGTATATGAGGACAAAGGAAACAAAGACAATTTGCAGGAGCACAGAAACTAGAAGGCATTTTTAAAACCTAGACTTCCAAGTTTATAAATACAGTATGTAAGAATAAATGTACTGACTTAGTCTCACTTTGTGTTCAGTAACAGATGCAGTCTAAAATTTCAAATCAACATGCATTTTTTTAATGCAGAGAAAATGACTTAGGGATTCTTACAAAAGTTCCAAATATCAAATAAGTCCTTCCTGCCATACTGACATTTCCTGTTAGAATTGAGTAAATATTACAGCCAAAAATCAATGAAGTAATTCCTTTTGGAGAAGTAGTGTGGGTAGGTGGTAAAGAGGTGAGGGAAAACTGACATCTCAGTAGGTGGCAAGAGACCTGATAAGGAGCAACCCTGTGGGAAGAGACAATCCTCTATTGTGACAAACCTCCTTTTCCAGTAATAGAGATTAGTGCGTGGTGTCACTATAATTGGGAATGAATTGAAAGATTTATCTCATTAAAAGTCATTCAAAGTGCATTTTAAAAATATTAGATTAATATGATTTTAATTCATATTAAAGGTTAATATAGGTTAATAGTTAACCTATATTAACTATTTCTTTTATCTCATTATTCAAGGCATTAGACCCTCTAGTAATTATAATTTTAAACAATTCATAGCAACTAAGTGAGACAAGATTTAAACATAATACAAAGAAAAAAATATTACTTATTTTGTTCAGCATGGGAAGAAGCTGAAACTATTTGCTGAGATGAGGTTGTATATCTAAGAATTCCCTGATGGTGAAATCCAAACCAGACTAAGATTTTACTAAAGTGAAGTTTGATTGTTACCCTAATAGGTCTCAAGAGGAGACCCAAGGCAAATGAAATCCAACAGTTTATAGTATGTATGTATGTATATTTATTTAAGGCTATAGAATATTCGAGATTAAGAAAAGGTACCATGCACCCTCTGATGACTATTCAGGATGCAACATGAAAATCCAGAGCTTTGCAGGCATAGAACTAAACTCTCAGACTATGTTAATGGAAAAGAAGAATAAAAGAAATTCTCTGTCTCTTGCTCACCATGTCAACATAGGGTATATTTTTCCAGACTTCTCTTGTGTCTAATACTAATAATACTCAAATTCCTTTGACATAGTTTATACCTAAGATCCTGTTTAATTTGTCCACTTTATTACACCTAAAGAACTAAAAGAGTTCTGCTTTGAGGCTATTTTCCATCCAACTGCTTTGGAAAGAGAGGCTGTTGGCAGGTGGTCTAAACTCTGTAAACAGAATCTGATGTAACCTGGTGGATGGCTCATGGTGGGGAGGACGCTCACCCTCACAAAAATGACCATCAGTGCATAGAGTGATTGAAGGCTCAGAATGAGACCAGCTAGCTACCACAGGCCACTAATTGGTCAAGCAAAGTGGGTGTCTAATTATTTTAATTACGAAAAGGCAGGTCACTATTCCGACCAACAGCTAGCAACAAAACAGGGCACTCATGAGCTCATGTAATAGCTGCTGATACTAATCACAGGGTGCTTATTGCTATTCTGGTTGCTCTGGACGGTAGAGACATAGCCCAATTATAAAGTATTAATGACTTCAAGAAATGTGGTCAGGAAGCCAAGGCGAATGAATACGTGGCAAGAAATAGCAAAAAATACATGGCAGTTTGTTCAGACAGCAAGGGCCTCTCGCTCTGGTAGAGGAAAGTAAGAAGCCGTGGAGAGTTTTATAAGGGGGCGTGGGTGTGGGAGAGGAGGTGACCTCGGTGGACGTGGGACTTACAAGGGCCCTAGAGGAGGTGTGCGGCGGGGAGAGCACTCGGCCGGGGGTGAGAAGGTTGCAGGAGTGGACTCCGGGAGCCTGGTTTCGAGGCTTTTGTAACAATCCAGGTGACTTAGAGCCGAGGTGGTGAGCACCAGAAGAACACAGTGGATACGTTCAAGGCATGAGGTGGAACCAGGCGACAGAGTGGCTGGTTATTCATGGAAGAGGGGACATTAAAGATTTGAGGTTAGGGTGGTTTCTCACTGAAGTGGGATCTTGACTAGAGATAGGCAGTCTGCGTCTGCGGCAGGCGTCTCTGGTGGTGAGAATTCCTGTGAGTGCCGCTGCGGCTGGTCGGACTTCTGCAAGTGACCAACGCGCACAGGTGAAGAGCAGCGTTCTCTGCACCAGCGCCCCAGAGAAGGCGGCGCCAGCCCTCACCTGGAGTCACAGACTACATGCTGAGCGGCTGTTCTCACCCATTCCCCTTCCAGCAGGACTCGATCCTCTTTCTACTCTCATAACCCCTGCTCACCCTGGGACCTTGGCTTCCATGACACATCCTGGTCCTTCCAAGACCAGGCAGTTTCCTCGGATGCTCTCTGTCATCTCATAGGTAGCTCTCTGTTACTTTCCTTCATATACTTTTAAATTATTCATTTATTAATTTACTTACTGTCTTTCACTAGACCCTAAGTTCTTTTCAAGCAAGGAGACACTTACATTTTATTTAACATGGCTCAGTGCCAAGGGGGTGGTGGGTGCCCAATGTTGAACTAGGGGCTGGATTCTCCATTTCAGGGCCATTGCCTTTGATGCTCTGGGCGTCTCACAGACACGACCTCCCTGAGCAGGAATTTCAACAGTCAGTCTTCTGTGATGAGAGAGGAGGTGAAAGATAAAAGAAAAAAAAGATGAGAAAATCTAACTAGATTTAATATCTAACTAGACAGGTGGGTTGAGGGAGGGAGGTTCGGTGACGTGGACCTGAAGGATAAGCGTTCTTCTCTCCGACCTCTGCCCCTGGGCACCAGCACACCACAGGCCACAGAGTTATGCAATATGTTGGCAGTTAAGTTAGAGTTGTACTCAGATTCAAATTGCAAAGTGCCCAACATATGGAAATTCCATTTTTGATTTGGGAGGAACCACCATACAGTTTTCCATGGCAGCTGCATCATTTTACATTAGTACTAGCAGTGCACAACATGTGAACATACTTAACATTACCAAACTGTACACTTAAAATGGTTGAAAAGGTAAATTTTATGTTTTGTATTTTTTTAACCACAATTTAAAAAATTACGAAGTGCTTTTTGGGTGCCTACTGGGTGCTGACGTAGTCCTTGGATGATAGTAGCTTCACTAAAGCCAAGTACTTCTGCAAAGTGCTGGAGAGAAGAAAATGGGTGTTGGATGATATAAATAAACCCTTTTTAACTTTATCACTGCTCTGAGCATTAATCTACCTATATTCATGTATTCCAATTGCTCCTAGGTTGAGAAGATTTGGAGAAAAGACGATGGGGGGGAAGAGTCCATTTGAAGCTGAGAAATAGCATAAGTATAGGTCATTCGTTCCAACAGGCCAGCAAATTGAGCTCTTACCAAACCACCCTTGTAATTCCCAAAGACAGAGCTTGTCTGTGACACGAAGAGAGAGTCAGAGCAGGACCAACAGAACTTCCCCCTGTCCTATGGGTTGAGATTTTTAGGGGTAACAAAATCACATTGTCCCTATCCATTAACAAAGGGACCCAACAAAGCCTTTTAAAATTATTCCTAATACTGAGAGGGAAATATAATTTCCTGCTCTGGCAGTGGAGCCTTCTCTGTGCTAAGTCCACTTTCTCCACTGTCCCACCAAGACTCAAGGAGGCTCCAGGCATTTGCATTCCTGGCTGAGCGTGCTGATGCCAACATGAGAAGATTCAAAGCATAAGAGGCTTCCGTGTCTCCACACCTCATCCTGAATGCACATTGAGGTGCAGTTCCGAGAACTCTCAAGGTACCAGGTTGCAAAGAACAATCCATTCCTGAACTCCCTCCTTGTTCTTGACCTTCATCTCCTGGATTTGGGGTGACCCTGTTAAATAGAAGAACAGAAAAACTAAAGTGCTCAAGAGAATTCCCCAATTAAATTTCTAATTAGCACCTACCCAATCACACAGACAGCATTCATAGAAAGACTACTAAACCATGACATACTTGTAAATGCATTTCAGATTGTGAATTCCTATAGTAAATATGAGGCATCAAAAGAAAGTTGGTTCCAACTATTCCAAGGTGTGAATAAACAAGAAAGCTAAACCTATAGTAAGACCATTCATAAACATAATTTATCAAAAATATAATAATAATGATTTTTGCTTTTGTTTTCCTAGATAGATATGAGTATACTATAACTATAGCATATTTAGAAAGTAGTTTTTCCCCTTTTAACTTCACCATAGTAAATCAAAACATATTATGTGACATTAGCACAAAACAAAGAGGTAGTTTACCAAAAAGATATATGGAAGCTGGTTTTATTGAATAGATTTGCTTACTTCACTGCTATTTCAAAACAAAAGTGATTGGTGTTAGATTTGAAGATCAAGCAAGACTCTTTTGAATGTATCAGATTTGAAACTCTTTATAATAGTAAAAATAAATCACATACATGGAATAGACAAACCAATAAAGAATCTGTTATGCGGGAGTGTGTGGATTTGCCAGATACATCGACGTCAATATTAGCCAGATATTAAGTCTAGCTAATAATAATTGCAGAGCTCCACCGCCTCTACAAGGTAAATGCTAAGGTAACTGCTGATTATCCCTGCTACTTACAAAGTGATAACAGATAAGCCTAACAGGATTTGAATTTAAGTAGCTGTGATTTCTTTCTCTCCCTCTTCCAGCTCTGTGAATTGGAAATTTTGCATGCATCAACAGAAAAAGCATACATTTTCAGACTGAAGGCGCTCACCATACAGTTCCCCCAAGACCAGACCACAGCATGATGCTAGGGCTAGGTCAGACAAGATAAGCTGGCCAAAAACCTAAACCCAATGCAGCCCATTTTGTTACAGTAAGAGTTTCTCAACAAGAGATCCTGAAGTAGTATTGCAGATTAATTTATCAGGAGACACACTAGCCAGTGGGCTCAGAACACTGCTGGCACCATGGAATAATGATCTGATTCTTAACAAACAGCTAGAAAACATAGAGCACTTTTCGAAATCGGTGGCACTTTATCATATTATATGTGCTATGTTTGTGTGTGCCCGCACACATGTGCTCTCTGTGTGTTTTGGATCAACTGGTACTTCTTGAGCGCTAACTATGTACCAATCCAATATTAGAGACCTGCCTGGGATAAAATGACAAAGCAGAAAACACAACTGCTGTCCTCAAAAAACAGTCTAGTGGACCAGTGCTTTTCACACTTTCAATGTGCGCACAAGTTATACAAGGAATCTGTCCACATGCAAATTCTAAGCTAGCATCTCTGGGTTAGGGCAGACATTTGGCATTTCTAAAATACTCCTTCTACGGCCCATGTTGCTGGCATTTGAGTAGCAAGGTATTGGAGGACACATGTTAAATCACAAAATACCTAGCAACATGCTTACATTTGTAATAGTGCTATAATGAAAAAAGTGCAGGATTCTATGAGATCAAATAAAGTGGCAGACCTAATCTCTAGGTCAAGGGTAGGAAACCAAAAGCTGAAGGATGATAAAAGAGAAATTCAAGTTCTCTACCACACAGAGAGGAAAACTTTACCAGCTAGAAGTGTCCAATCAAATTGTCACAAAATAAATTCAGATAACCACTTGGCCCAGGAGATATGCCCCAGCACTTTCCAGTACTTCAGGTGGTTAGCTTAAATAAGCCCTGACTGGTTAAGAACTGTTTTATTTATCCTATAATACCCTTTGGCTAATTTTAATACTAAAATCCCCACCTAGTGGAGAATTATAATATCATTAACATAACACATGTTGTATACAGGCACGTGATGATTGAGGGGAGCGTGCCTGGTTTGTTCCAAGGTGGACATGCAAAGATACAATGTAAGAGCTCTGCACCCCTCACTGGGAAGAGATGTGGGGCTACACTGCAAGGGGGCAGATGCAAATGTTGCTAACAAAGAAGCTCCCTGTGGAAAGTACCTGTGTCTCCCAGGAGAAAGTGCCCTATAGAAGTAACTTCCTTTAAACTCATCTAAGTCACCAGGCTGGACTTGTCTGAGTCATTCTTTGGACTCTCAACTCCATCTCAGTTTGGGAGGTGGGGATTCTATGCTGTCCCCAGGTCTTCCTGAAACACTTGGTGGGAATTTGGCAAGGTGTATTATTGGGGCCAACTGTAGACAGTGCAACATGTGCGCTTTGTGTCTTTCTGTCTACAGGGGTCCTCCACATACTGTGCTCAGAGATTGCTGCCTAAGGCAGAAACCTGGACCTACCTGGGGAGGAACAGGCATTTGTAAATAAATATACCAACTTCACCACCCTTTAATGGGACATGCTGACTTTCACAGTCTCTCAGAGGGTTCCTAGCAGGATTGGGTGCTGGTCTCCCACAGCTGTAGTTCTCACATTAACTTTGGTTCTCCTCTCTTCCTGGTCCCACATCCCTTTTCCTTGCCAATGACTTCTGGGCTGATCTCCAAATAAATTACTTGCTCTCAAATCCTTGTCTCAGGATTTGCTTCTGAAGGAAACTGAACAAAGAAATGAACCCCCTAGAGAAGACAATAAACAATGCTAAAACGTGCATATACATATGTATACATGCATGTATATGTAACATAAAGGGGCAGCATTTTATGTATGTAGTGTGCACATATAAACATATGTGCATATGTGTGCACACACACATACACATAAACACCTGTCATGTGCAGGCACAAATACACACTTACACCACCAGGAAGGTAGAAAAGTAAGGGGGGGTGGAAAACACAGAGACCTAAAGTTAATACAGAAGCTACTTTTGCCCTTGGACATTTGTCAACCCTGGTGATCTTGTTTTTTTTTTTTTTAATTTTTTTTTAAATTTTTATTGTTTGGGATTCATTGAGGGCACAAAGAATTAGGTTACACTGATTGCATTTGTTAGATAAAGTCCCTCTTATAGTTGTATCCTGTCCCAAGAGGTGTGCCATACACCATGACCCCCAAACCCCTCTTTCCTCCCTTCTCTCCACTTGCTCATTCTCCTACCCACCCCTTGTATTAGCTCATCTACTGCCTTCATATTAGAATAGAGTACATTGGATTCTTGCTACTCTGTTCTTATGATGCTTTACTAAGAAGAATGTGTTGCACCTCCATCCAGGTTTATACAAAAGGTGTAAAGTCTCTATCTTTTTAGTGGCTGCATAATATTCTATATATTCTATGTATCTCACAGCTTGTTAATACCTTCCTGGGAAGATGGGTATTTAGGCTGTTTCCACAGTTTGGTGATTGTAAATTGAACTGAGATAAATGGTCTAGTACAAATATCCTTATGATAAAAGTTTTTTTTTTTTTCTTTTGGTTAGATACCGAGTAATCGGATTGCAGGATCAAATGGGAGGTCTAATTTGAGTTCCTTGAGGATTCTCCATACTTCCTTCCAAAAAGGATGTATTAGTTGGCAGTCCCACCAACAGTGTAAAGGTGTATGCCTCTCCCTACATCCATGCCAGAATCTGCATTGAGACTTTGTGATGTGGACCATTAGGTGATAACTCCAGGTGGTTTTGATTTGCATTTCTCTGATGGTTAAGAATGATAAGCATTTTTTCATATGTGTGTAGGCAATTTGTCTGTCTTCTTTAGAGAAGGTTCTATTCTTCTCTCTTTCCCAGTGATATAAGGGATTGTTGGCTTTTTAACCAATTGTCTTGAGTTCTCTAAGGATTATAGTTATCAAATTACTGTCCAATTCATAATATACAAATATCTCTTCCCATTCTGCAGGTTGTCTATTTGCTTTCACTGTTGTTTCCTTAGCTGTACAGAAGCTTTTTAGGCTTTTATTTTTGTTGTTGTTGCAAATGCCACAGAAATCTTCTTCATAAAAATTTTCCCCAGTCCAATATTTTCAAGTGTTTTCCCTACACTTTCTTCAAGGATTTTTATTGTTTTGTGCCTTAGATTTAAATCTTTTATCCATCTTGAATCAATTTTGGTAAGCAGTGGTGACAGATGCACGTCCAGTTTCTGTCTTTTATATGGGATTATTCAGTTCTCCTGGCACCATTTATTGAAAAGAGATTCTTTTGCCCTAATATATGTTCTTGTTTGGTTTGTCAAAGATCAGTTGGCTATAAGTGATTAGTTTCATCTTATGGTTTTCGGTTTGGTTCCAAATGTCAATGTCTCATGACAGTACCATGCTATTTTGATTACAATGGCCTTGTAGCATAGCTGAAAGTCTAGTAGGGTGATACCTCTGGCTTTGTTTGTATTATTAAGAATTTCCTAGGCTATACAGGTTTTTTCCTGGTTCCATGCAAAACAAAGAATTATTTTTTTCAAATCTTGAACTTATGATGATGGCATTTTAGTGGGAGTTGCATTGAATCTGTTGATCATTTTTGATAATATAGACATTTTCACAATATTAATTCTTCCCAGGCGAGAGCATGGTATGTTCTTCCATTTGTTATTATCTTCTGCTATTTCTTTTCTTTGGGTTTCATAATTTTTTTTGTAGAGGTCATTCACCTCTTTTGTTATGTATATTGCTAGGCATTTCATTTTTTTCTTTTTTTGAGGCTACTGTGAAGGGAATTATGTCTTTGACTAGCTTCTCATCTTGGCTGTTATTGGCATATATAAAGGCTACTGATTTGTGGGCATTGATTTTTAAATTCTGAGACAGTGATGTATTTTTTGATCACTTCTGGGAGTCTTGTGGTTGAGTCTCTGGGGTTCTCTAAGTGTAAGATGACATTGTCAACAAAGAGTGAGAGTTTTACCTCCTCTGCTCCCATTTGAATGCTCTTTATTCCCTTCTCTTGATTGTATTGGCTAGAACTCCCAGAATTAAGTTAAATAGTAGTAGTAATAGAAAACAACCTTTCCTGGTTCCAGTTCTGTTGCGTGAACGGAGACGCGAGGGACAGTAGCTTTGCCCCAGGTGTAGAGACTCGTACCTATAATTATTAGGGGAAATACAAGAAACAGACTACACACTCTCCAGGTGGCATGTAGCAAATTGTCTTTATTCTGGGCCACCTTATATACACTGGTGGTC
>CAUYON010105124.1:0-38398 GCA_963573935.1 Arctocebus calabarensis
ACACTGCTCACAGCAATCTCCAGCTCCTGGGCTTAAGCAATTCTCTTGCCTCAGCCTCCCTAGTAGCTGGGACTACAGGCGCCCGCCACAGCGCCCGGCTATTTTTTTGTTTTGCAGTTTGGCCGAGGCCGGGCTTGAACCTGCCACCTTCGGTATATGGGGCCGGCGCCCTACTCGCTGAGCCACAGGAGCCGCCCGGTTGCTATGAGCTTTGATGCCATGAACTCTTAACAAGAGCGACAAAATAAGACTCTATGTGAAAAAAAGATGACAACTCTTTGCTCACTGTGATGTCTCCATTGCCATTACCATTTAAAATGTTTTGGCTAACTTTTGTTCTGATTAGCTCTGAATTGTTTTTTCCTTTGTAACTTGATTGCTAACAAGCTCATAATTAGAAGCAATAGTTGCAGCCTGCTATTTTGTTTACTTGCATTTACAATAATATCTTCAGTCTCTTTTTGTTTGAGGGAATCTTGGGAATAATGTTTCCACATTGTGAGGGTTGATTGAAGAAAACAGGATGGTGTGATTACAAATCCATATAGGCATCCACCCCCATGCCATAGGATATCACATTCCGTGGTCCCTGTCAAATGTCCCTGGTAACTCCCATTCTTCCTTTAGGATGTGTTCCTTACACCTGAGACTAACTATCCAAGGAGCTGAATGAAGGCCCAGAGTTGATCTCTATAGTAAATATTTGTACATTTCTTAATTTTTAAGATTAGAAATATTAAGAACTAGGAATATTTCTACTCTTTCACTTTGGAATTCTCTGCTTTAAATAATAGTAGTGGGTCATTTTAGAGGGCGGAAGAGCATAGCAACAGTAAGGCAGGGACTTAAGGCCAGCAGAATTGTATGGTTTTTTGGTTTTTTTTTTGTTTGTTTTGTTTTTTTTATTGTTGGGGATTCATTAGGGTACAAGAAACCATGTTACACTGGTTGCATTTGTTGGGAGAATTGTATGTTGGCATTACCCCAGTGTCTTGATTATTCTTTTATAGACCTACCGTGAGCCTGTGTCGGATTACCAGGTCCTGCGAGAGAAGGCCGCATCCCAGAGGCGCGATGTGGAACGGGCACTCACCCGGTTCATGGCCAAGACAGGCGAGACCCAGAGTCTTTTCAAAGATGATGTCAGCACATTTCCATGTGAGAGTTGTTCTCTGCTCTGGACTCCATCTTGTCATTTGAGCTAATCCCGCTATCTTCCTTTTCTTTCAGCTTGGGAGAAGGAAATGAATATGCTTTTATCTTTCTCTTGAGTATAGATTATTCCTCAGGTTTCTGCCTCCTTTTCCTGGGTCTTAAGAGCCTGTCCCTAACTGATGATTCTAACACAATAATGGCCTCTGTTGGGATTGGCCACCTGAGGTTACATTGCATTTGGGTTACCTTGAAGGTAATTGAGCCCAAGGCATCAGAGAGACTGATGGAGAAATAGCAGCCCAGGCAAGAGAAGAAGCACTGGCCCAGGGGCCAGAGGTCCATTATCATGTCCTTTCACAGATCCCATCTCATTTAACTTTGTGTCTCAGGATTACTTGGCCATGTTGACCTATCTACTTCATCTGCATAGGCTACAGTTTTTATAAAGGTCAATGAGAATGACGGAGATGGTTTGAGTGATTAATTCATTCAGCAAGCTCTTGTTGAATGCCTGCTGTATTCCTTGCTCTGAATAACAGCAGTTACTAAGTGTCAGGCACTTCTGATACATCACTCCTTTAAATCCTCTATGTGCCTCCAAGTTAGGAACTGTCATTACCAGCTTCATAGGAAGCTGAGGCTGGTAGAGAAATGAAGTAACTTGCTCTGTGGCCAGGTGAGGTGGCTTATGCCTATAATCCTAGCACCTTGGGAGGCTGAGGTGGGTGGATTGCTTGCATTCAGGAGTTCAAGACCAGCCTGAGCAATAGTGAGACCCTTTCTCTACTAAAAATAGAAAAATTAGCTAGGCATCGTGGTAGGCATCTGTGGTCTCAACCCATCAGGAAGGCTGAGGCAAGAGGATTGCTTCAGCCCAAGAGACTAAGGTTGCTGTTAGCTATGACAGTACAGCACTCTTTCTAAGATGACAGAATCTCACTCAACTGGAAAGAAAGAAAGAAAAAAAGAATTTGCTCAATCCCATGTCTGACACTCAGTAAAAATAATTATAGAGTATTTCCTGATACTTACATCTTACCGTAGAAGTATACATAGATGAGCAGCGCCTGTAGCTCGGTGAGTAAGGCGCCGGCCGCATATACTGTGGGTGGCGAGTTCAAACCCAGACCTGGCCAAACTGCCAAAAAAAAAAAAAAAAAAATACTGGGGCGTTGTGGCAAGTGCCTGTAGTCCCAGCTACTGGGGAGGCTGAGGCAAGAGAATCATTTACTCTGAGAGCTGGAGGTTGCTGTGAGCTGTGATGCCATGGCACTCTACCAAGGGTGACAGAGTGAGACTCTAAAAAAAAAAAAAGTAGGGCGGCACCTATGGCTCAAGGAGTAGGGTACTGGCCCCATATACCAGGGTTGGCGGTTCAAGCCCGGCCCAGCCAAAACTGCAAAAAAAAAAGTATACATAGAGACTTTCTTTTAATTTTGTTGTTGTTGAGACAGAGTCTCACTCAGTTGCTCTGGGCTTAAGTGCCGTAGTGTCATAGCTTACAGCAACCTCAAACTCCTAAGCTCTTTTGCCTCAGCCTCCTGAATATCTGGGACTACAGGCATCCGCCGCAATGCCCAGCTAATTTTTGGTTATAGTTGTCATTGTTATTTGGCAGGCCCAGGCTGGATTCGAACCCGCCAGTTCTGGTGTATGTGCCTGACACCCTAGCCGCTGAGCTACAGGTGCCAAGCCCAGTGGCCCTTAATATTTTTCAATGAGTTGTTTCTTCTCATCCTCATTGCTTTTTGGAAGAACTGGAATTCTCATTTACCAAATGGCCTACAGCTTGGTGGACATAGTGACATGCAGACTTGAGTCCTTGGTTGAAAGGATCTATATCCTTGCTCTGGAAATGAGGCTTAGAGGGGTTAACTGACCATGGTACAAGGTAACAAAGCTGATACATTGCCAGGATTTTATCTGTGGCTGTACTCTGTCTGATCTCAGTTGTACTTGCTTCAGTGGGCTCTTAAGTCATAGTGCAGAGTTTGAATCCCACTGTGCCATTTTTTGTGTACTTGAGAAAGTCACCTAACCTCTGTGTGCCTAATTGTACCTAGTAGGGTGGGAACAAGGAACCCACGTAAGGCTGGATGCGGTGGCTCACACCTGTAATCCTAGCACTCTGGGATTGCCTGAGTTCACAGGTTTGAGACCAGCCTGAGCCAGAGCAAGACTTTGTCTCTAAAAAATAGCTGGGTTGTCTCGGCGCCTGTGGCTCAAGCAGCTGTGTCTCAGCTCCACATACATCTGAGCTGGCGGGTTCAAATCCAGCCCAGGCCCACCAAACGATGATGATGGCTGCAACCAAAAAATAGCTGGGCGTTGTGACAGGTGCCTGTAATTCCAGTTGCTTGGGAGGCAGAGGCAGGAAAACTGTTTGAGCCCAGGAGTTGGAGGTTGCTGTGAGCTATGATGTCACAGCACTCTACCTAGGAGGACAGCTTGAGGCTCTGTCTAAATAAATAAATTAATTAAATTAAAATAGGTGTTGTGGGGGGCGCCTATACTCCAATCTATTTGGGGGGCTGAGGCAAGAGATTTGCTTGAGTCCAAGAGTTGGAGGTTGCTGTGAGCTATGACACTACAGCACTCTACTGAGGATGATAAAGACTCTGTAACAAAAAAATAAAGTAACCTGTGTAGAGCCTATAGGACGTTGCTTGGCCTGCTGTGTAAGTGTCCAGAACATGTTAGTGTTGTCTTTCAGTGCTGCTCACTGATTTGTGGTGAGGCTCCAGGCTGGATGCAGGGACTCTGTCAATGGAATTGTGCCTCTCTTCAATTCCCCAGTGATTGCTGCCAGACCCTTCACCATCCCCTACCTGACAGCTCTTCTTCCGTCTGAGCTGGAGATGCAACAAATGGAAGAGACGGATTCGTCAGAGCAGGATGAACAGACAGACACAGAGAACCTCTCTCTGCATATCAACACGGTGGGTCCCACCTTCTGCCTGCCTCAAGAGTACACCCAGTACTAGCCCGTCCTGCCCTCAGCCCTGGGAATTGGACATGATCTTCCACAGGTCTTTGTCTTTTATGGGGGTCGGGGGCTTGTAGGATGATCCAGGTGTGACCTGATCTCTTATTTGAGAGGCTCATCCATTCACTCATTCATGTAATGAATATCGAATGAGCACCTGCGAGGGCTAGACACAGTTCCAGGTGCTGGTCAATTAGGAAGCAAAATGGGCAGAATTCTGTGTCCTCATGGAGCTTAGGAAAAATAACAAATTAGGAGATAGGGAGTGGGGGTGGGGACAGGGGATGTGATATTAAGTGGGCTGAGAAGGTAACATTTGAGTAAAGACCTGAAGGGAACAAGGCTGGTATATGTATGGGAGTAGAGCATTCTGGGAAGAGCAGATGCAAAGGCCCTAAAGCTGGAGCTTACCTGCTGTGTTGAGGAATAGTAAGGAATTCTGGGTGTCCAGAGTGGAGTGAACCAGGGGAGAACAGTAGAGGATCAGTTCAGAGAGCTCATGGGGGAGTCAGACCTTACAGGGTCTTAGGTTAGGTTGAACACTTTACCTTTTGCTCAGTAAGATGGGAGCTGCTGGAGATGTTGACTGAAGGAGAGTCAGGATCCGACTGACGTAGGCTTCTTAATAGGCTCAGCCACATTGCTGTGCGAAAGGTGGACTACAGAGGGGCATGAGCCGGGGGACCAGTCCGGAGCCTGTCGCAGTGAACTGAAAAGTAGTAGGAGGGAAAGAAGAATTGGACGTGGCCATGTAGCTTCTTTGGTCAGACTCTAGATCCCTTTTCAGAGCAGGGCCAGCTAACAAAGTGGATGTGAGATGTGAGAGTCAAAGGTAATGGTGAGGATTTTTTGCCTGAACAAAAAAAGGAAGGATGGAGCTGGCTTCAGCCAAGATAAAAAAGACATTTGTGTAGAACAAGTGCCATAGGACGTTGCTTGGCCTATGTGTGTAGGGAAGTCAGCAGTTTAGGCTTAGTTGTGTTATGTTTGAGATGCTTATCCGATGTCAAGGTGGTGATGTCAGGTGGAGAGTTGGACATCCAAGTTGGGGTTTGAGGCCCAACGATGCATAAGTGGGCATTAATTGGTATGTAGACAGTATTTAAAACTAGGACAGTAGAGGAGTTCTTCCAGTGATGAAAGGATGACAAGGAGAAGAGGCACTCTGAGCCCTGGGGCTCTCCAGTTTGTCAAGGTTGAAGAGATGAGGAGCAAGGAGCCAAAGAGACAGAGAAGGTCCAGCCAGACAGGTGGGAAGGGAACCAGGAGAGGGTTGTGCCCAGCGGCCAAGGGAAGCGTTTCAGGGAGAAAGGGAGGATCAGCCATGTCAAAAGCTGTAGTTTCAGGAATAAGAGGACTGAGAAGGCTGGGCCCAGTGGCTCATGCCTGTAATCCTAGCACTCTGGGAGGCCAAGGCAGATGGATTGCTTGAGGTTATGAGTTCGAGACCTGCCTGACCTGAGCAAAAAAGTACTAAAAAGTAGAAAAACTGAGGCAGGAATGTCTGTTGAGCCCAAGTTGGAGGTTGCTGTGAGCTATGACGCCATGGCACTCTACCCAGGGCGACCAAAAAAAAAAGAGGACTGAGAATTTGACCATTAGATTCGGCAGTATGAATCTCATTTCAGTAAGAATGGAAGCAAAGGCCTGGAGTGAATTCAGAGAGAAAGGGAGGGAAGATACTGGAGTGAATATAGACTTGTGCCGTTCATTACAGTAGCTGCTAGCCACATGTGGCTATTTAAATTGAATTCAGTTAAAATTAAATAAAACTAAAAACCAATTTCTTAGTCTTACTAGGCACATTTCAAGTATCCCATAGTAGCATGTGGCTAGGGGCCACTAGACTGGAAAGTGCAGATAGCGAACATTTCTCTTCTTGAAGAAAGTTCTGTTGGACAATACTTATACAGACAAGGTGTGTTGAGGGGCTTTGCTATAAAGGGAAGGGAAGAGATGGAATAGTAACTAAAGGGAAAAAAATTAAGGAATTAAGGTGTTTATGTGTCTTTTCATTTTTTAAGATAAAAGAAATAATGGCATGTTTGTATACTGACAGGAATGATCTGGCTAAGAAGGAAAATTAATGCAGGAGAGAAAGAAACATTTTGGAATGATGTCTTTTGGTCTGCAAGAGGGGATGGGCTAGATAGTGCCAAGATGGAGCTGACTTTCTTCTGGACATTTCATGCTCAGGGGAGGAACTAGAGTGTGTGGGTACAGAGACTAAGGTGGGTGGAGGCCTGGCACAGTGGCTTACTCCTGTGATCTTAGCACTCTGAGAGGCCGAGGCAGGTAGATTGCTTGTGCTCAGAAGTTCCAGACCAGCTTGAGCAAGAGTGAGACCCCATCTCTAAAAAATAGCCAAGTATTGTACTGGGTGCCTATAGTCCCAACTCCTCAGGAGGCGAAGGCAAGAGAATCACTTAAACCCAAGAGTTTGAGCTTGCTGTGAGCTATGACACCATGGCACTCTACCCAGGGGGAGAAAGTGAGACTGTCTCAAAAAACAAAAAAAAGTAGCCGGGCAGGTACCTGTGGACCCAGCTACTCAGGAGGCTGAGGCAAGAAAATCACCTAAGCCCAGGAGTTGGAGGTTGCTGTGAGCTGTGTGACGCCACGGCACTCTACTGAGGGCGATAAAATGAGACTCTGTCTCTACAAAAAGGGGAGGGGGGAGATGTGCGTTCTTTTCTGGTTATAGGTGTGTCCTGCTCAGCAAGTGAAAGGTTAAGACCCTCTTCTTGTTCCTGCATCTTGGGAGAAAGTGCCAAGTAGAGTTACAGAACTGCTGGATGCTTGGAAATACTCACATGACTTACAGGATGGGTCCCTATAGTCAGGATTTGACTATCCTTTAAAATCAGCCCTGGCTGGGAGGTCTTAGTGGCTGTGGCTGGACTGAGTGCTCCTCCTGTCCTCAAAGAGGCAGTGCACTGAGTGGCAGCCTGCTGCTCCAGTTTGCTGGAGTCCCAGGCCAGGGTGGGAAGGGAGGGTGCCCATACCATCTCTCGCATTTTCTGAAAGCCATCCTTGCTTGAACACACATTGCTTTAATGTTGAATTATTCGTTTCAGAATTAGGGCTGGGAGCCTATGGCTTTAAATAAAGCAGAGGAACTTGTTATTCTACACCTCTGTTTTGAACTCAGTTAATTTGGGCTGAGATATGGTGATGGGGTCACGGACTAAGTTGAGGTTCACCTTTTGAGGAGGAGGAATCTTCTGAGCAAACACCACCACACCTTTGTAAGTACAGTGTACTAAAGGGCTTGCAGCTGTGCTCCCCAGCAGGCCCAGTGGTGAGGTAAGGTGAGGTCACAATGGTGAGTGAGCCGAGGCTGGAAGAGTGCCAGCAGTTGCCTGGGGACTCCTGGATACCAAGAGGCTGAGCCAGGTTTACAGATAGCAGAGCCTAGAAAGGCCTCACTCTTGGAATCAGACTGGCCTGGGTTCAGATCCAGGTCCTGCTGCTTGCCAGATGTGTGACTATGATCGCGTCACTTGACATGACATCTGAATCTGTTTCCCCCACAAGTCCAAGTAGGAACAGGAACATACACCTCCAGGGGAAGGGGGAGCCTGAGATGAGTGGGCCGCTATCAGGTGCCTGGTGCACAGCAGCTCCTGGCATACACTGTCCCCTCCTATGCTGTTTCAATCAGTGTGAGCATATGCTCTTTTGCTGAAGATAAAATGAAGACAAAGATTCTAGAAACAATTTATATATAGTCACTTGGACTTGTTAATGTTATTTTGCTGGACTGGGAAATAGAATCGTATGTTTCAAAATTCAGAATGTGCAAAAAGAAAAAGAAACATAGAATTCTTCCCACCCCCCTGTGATCCACTGTCCCTCCCACAAAGCAACTGTCTCACCAGTCTCTTGTATATCCTTCTGGAGATATTTTTTATTGTTGTTTTAAACACAAACAACAAATTACGAATGGTTCTCTCCTTGCTTCTCCCTTGGCTGTATCTTAGCCATCATTTCACCTCTGTAAGGAGCTTCTTCACTCCTCGCAGGGCCATTGTGCTTTGTGGGATGGCTGTGGTGGTTTAATTTATCCAGCCCTGGTGGACATTTAGGTTGTTTTCTGTCCTTAGCATTTGCCCATATTGTTAACAGCAAAATAAATAACCAATAATTTAAATTATGTTCTCTACTGATGATAGTCTATCTCTCAGTGACTTTTGCTAGTACTTTGTTTAACCTAGTTCTAGGTTAAATACTCAATAAGTATTATTCAGCGCCTCGTATGTGCCAGATACTGTTTTGGCTGCTTGAGATAAAGTAGTGAACAAAGAGAACAATAAACATAATATGTAAATGAATCTTTATATAGTATATTAAAGATGAAAATGCTATGGAAAAAAAGAAAACGTGAAGATCCGGGTGAGGATGGAAGCTTCCGTTTTGGGTTTTTTTTGTTTGTTTGTTTGTTTGTTTGAGACAGAATCTCATTATGTTGCCCTTGGTAGAATGCTGTGGCATCACAGCTCTCAGCAACCTCAAACTCTTGGGCTTAAGAGAGTCTCTTGCCTCAGCCTCCCAAGTAACTGGGACTACAGGCGCCCATCACAAGGCCTGGCTATTTTTTTGTTGCAGTTATTTAGCTGGCTGGAGCCGGGTTTGAACCCACCACCCTTGGTGTGCATGGCTGGCATTGTAACCAATGTGCTACAGGCGCCCAGCCAGGAGGCTTCCGTTTTGAATAGGGGGCTTAGAGTAGGAAACATTGAGGAGGTGATATCTGAGCAGAGACTTGAAGCAGGAGAGGGAGTGAGCCATATGCCCATTTGGGGAAGATTGTTGTAGCAGAGAAAATGACCTGTGCAAAGGCCCTGAGGAACAAACAGTAAGTGGCTCTGGTGGAAGGAGGGGGACAGGAGGGTCAGACCCGGTAGGTCCTTGTAGGCTGTATGAAGAGCTAGCATTTAACTTAGTGGATAGGAGTTGTGGGAAGGTGTGGAGCAGAGGAGGAACATTTCTGAACTTAGACCATCATGCTCATGGCTATGATGAGAATGGACTGGAGAAGGGCAATCAGTCAAGAAGCTGTTGCAGTAGTCCAGGTGAGAGGCAAAGGTGGGCTTTAGTCGCAACAGAGTGGTGGAGGTGTTCAGAATCTGCCTGTGTTTTGAAAGGAAGGCCAATAGGCTGCCGTAACAGAATGGGTATGGCATGTCAGTGAAAGAAAGAAGGCTGCCAAGTGTGGTGGCTCATTTGTAGACCCGGCTACTCCACAGGCTGAGGCAGGAGGATCACTGGAACCCAGGAATATGAGGTTACGGTGTACTGTGATCACACCTGTGAATAAGCTCCTGTGCTCTCCAGTTTGGGCAACATAATAAGATCCCATCTCTAAGAAAAGAAGCATGGGTGACTGTACTGTTTAGGGCTTGAGTCACCATCACCTGTAACAGGGAGGAGTTACAGAGCTGTTTATGCCTGCGGGGAAAGTCCCCAATATTGAGAGTTTTGTTTGTTTTCTTTTTGTAGAGATGAAGTCTCACTATGTTGCTTAGGTTGGCCTTGAATTCCTGGCCTCAAGTGATTGTTCCACATCCTCCCAAAGTGCTGGGATTACAAATGTGAGCCACCACACCTAAGCCCCAAGTCAGTTTTAGGTGTGTTAAATTTTAGATGCCTCCCTGACACCCAGGCAGAGCTGCTGAGTGAGCAGTTGGCTGTCTGCACCTGGGAGTTGGGAGCGTGGAGATGGCTGCAGATGTACTTGTGGGAGTTGTTGGCATGGAAATGGCACTGAGAGCTGGTAGTCTGGATGCAGTCACAAGGGGTATGGGATTTCTAGATCTCACAGGCCATTCAAGGAATTCTAACAGATGATTCTGCTCCTCCCTTTTTTACAAATCTCTGGGTCAGTTTGACATTTTGCTTTTACCTACTCCCTATTCACCTGCTCATTTCAGAGCTGTCTCTGAAGGGGATAAGAAAGTGGTGTTTTCATGGGCTCTACCTGGGAGAAGAGAGGCCTGTGCTCCTTTTATGAACCATAATGAGCCACATGGAGGGAACCTCTCCAGTGTCCCAGGGCTGGTTTTCACTCTGACAGTGTCAACTCTGTATTATCTCAGAAAACACGTAAGGTATGGTTGAAGTGAGCTTTCAGTAACGTTAAAGATAGGATGTTTAGGGACCAGGCAAGGTGGCTCATGCCTGTAATCCCAGCACTTGGGAGGCTGAAGTGGGTGGATTGCCTGCTAGACCTCAGCTCTAAAAATAGCCGGGCGTTGTGGCAGGCACCTGTAGTCCCAGCTACTTGGGATGGGAGGCTGAGGCAAGTGAATCGCTTAAGCCCAGGAGTTTGAAGTTGCTGTGAGCTATGATGCCATAGCAGTCTACCAAGGGTAACAAAGTAGACTCTGTCACACACACAAAAAAAGGATGTTTATATTAGAGAAATGGCAGGATGGAGAAGTCATTAGGAACTTCAGGAAGATTGGGAACCACATGTCTAAGATAGGTCTGGTTGCCGGCAGACCTTTCTTTGCTACCTGGTCTGGCATGAGCTAGGTTGGTCTGAGGGTCTTTTAAGAGAGTCTCTAGAAAGTCCAAAATGGTCAAGGTCACCTTGGGGTCCCACTGGATTGGTGTTGCAGAGGGAAAGCACACAGGCCCTGGATGGAACTGGGACTTTGGGGAGAGCAATATTGACAGGACAGTGAGAGGGCATGCAGTGGGATCTAGAAGTAATCCAGTTTCTTCAGGCTCTGAGACTGGTGTCTGGGTCCTAGGCTCCCTGTCACTTACCGGGGAAACTGCTTTTTACCTAGTACCATCCAGTCACAACATCCTGTGCCCCCTGCTGTCATGACAGCAGCCTCAGAGACCACAATTTGAGGTTAACAAGGCTTCTTTGGCCTTAGGTTGTAAAACAGGAATCTCAGTAACGTCTTTTCCATGGAATGTTTGGCCTGTCACCAGGGGGCGCAGCTGGAACAGCTTCTAGTCCCTTAGGCCTAAGCTTCTGGATCTTTTTTTTTTTTTTTTCACCCCACCTCCACCCCTACCTTTCCCTGCAGCCTCTGCTCATTTTAAAGAACGTAAAAAAATAGAGGAGAGTTTAAATAAGGAGAGGAGAATCAACCATCTATATTCCCAAAGCAGTTTTTAAAATTCTAGTGTATTACCTTGTTTCCGACTAAACACGGTTGAGACTTTTTTTTTCTTTTTAGAGAAAAGGGTCTTACTTTGTCACCCTCGGAAGAGTGCCATGGTGTCCCAGCTCACAGCAACCTTCAGCTCTTGGGTTTAGGCAATTCTCTTGCCTCAGCCTCCCGAGCAGTTGGAACTACTGGTGCCCGCCACAACACCCTGCTATTTTTTGTTGCAATTTGGTTGGGACCGGGTTTGAACCTGCTACCCTTGGTATATAGGGCCAGTGCTCTACTCACTGAGTCACAGGTGCCGCCCACAGTTGTGACTTTTTAAAAACATTGAGATTGTACTGAATATATACTTACATAATTTTCTCTAAAAACCACATTTTCATTTTCTGGCTGGGCATGGTCAAGGCAGATGAAAGGCCTAAGCTCAAGAGTTTGAGACGAACCTGAGCAAGACCCTGTCTCTACTAAAAATAGAAAACCTAGCCAGGTGTTGTGGCAGACACCTGTACTTGGGAGGCTGAGATAAGAGGATCACTCAAGCCCTAGAGTTTAAGGTTGCCATGAGCTATGACACCACAGCACTCAACCCCAGGATGACTGAGTGAGACTGTCTCTAAAACAAAAGAAGTAGGCTGGGTGGGGTGGCTCGTGTCTATAAGAGGCTGGGGCAGGCGAATCGCTGGAGCTCAGGAGTTCAGGACCAGCCTGAGCAAGAGCAAAACCCTGTCTAAAAAATGGCCAGGGCGTTGTGATGGGCACCTGCAGTCTCAGCTACTCGGGAGGCTGGGACAAGAAGATCACCTGAGCCCAAGAGTTTGAGGTTGCTGTGAGCACTCAACTCCAGGGCAACTGAGACTCTGTCTCAAAAAAAAAAAAGTGTAAAGATCACATTTTCCTTAAAAATAAATAGGAAAAAATACCCAATTCACAGGTTGCAGACAGGCATTGTCAATGATGTACATTTGTTGGTACCTGCAGACTCTGCTTTGCCTTAGTGGGAACCCTCCAGCCTCACAGAGTGGCTTGTGCTGAGATACAATCATTGGTACCAAATTGTAAGCACCAGATATTTGAGAATTTGAGGGGAAATCTGTTCTGATTTTATGTTAGCTTTAGCCCAGGAGCTACTGTGTACAAATGATTTATCCTGGCCATATATCTCTCCATTTTGTAAGACATCCAGCCGGGGTTCTTCTCTTTTTCTTTCTTTCCCCACCAGGCTGGGCTTCTCCTTGAAGCATCTACATTTTAGTACCTGACTCCCTGCCCTTCCCAAGCCTCTATCCTAACTCACATCCCTGCCTTCACGAGGTTCAAAATTGTTGCATGCTCCCCTGTTAGTCTCGCCTTCCCCTTATAGTCAGCCGCTGCCTGGGCCTCATTTTGTCTGGGGCAAGGATAGGAACATTGGAAAGAAGGTGCTTCCTAGGCTTCTAATTTCTTGATGAAAGGGATACTAATAATATTTCTTACTATGAGCATGATGTCTTTCCTATGTTATTGGTGTTGTGCTTTATTTCGGCTTTTGCTCAAAGGATGATTCTGGAGCCGAGAAGGAGAACACCTCTGTCCTGCAGCAGAACCCCTCCTTGTCGGGAAGCCGGAATGGGGAGGAGAACATCATTGATAACCCTTATCTGCGGCCTGTGAAGAAACCCAAGATCCGCAGGAAGAAGTGAGTTGGAGACTAGGGTCCGGAGAGTCTTCTTTGGCTACTGAGGTGGTCTCTGCTTCTTGGTGGAAAAGAGAGGCTCACCAGTGGGTTTGAGCCTGGGGAAAACTGCTCTGGTGAGGAAATATTTTCCCTTTCCCTTTACTTAGTCGGCTCCCATATGTACCTCTTGTTCCTTAGCGGTTGAGGGTCCTGCAAGGAAAGCACACAGGGCCCCCACCAGGCAGGCTCCATGCTTCCTCTTCTTTCTAGGTCCCTCTCGTGAGCTGAAAAGGAAACCTGTCTTGTACAAGGGCCTGGACACCAGCCTCCTGGGAGTTAAAGCCACTCAAGGGAAGAAAAGAGGGTGACCTCTTTGTGGCTGAGCCAAGGCTGCGGGTTGTGATTGGGCATGATTTTAATAGCAAACCTTATATTAAGATTACCCATTTTCACTGGATATTTGGATTGATGAAGCTCTGATGTTAATAATGAGGCTTTCTTAATCAACCAGGACATACTGTTGGGCTTGGCAGCAGCTAGGACTTCACTTATTATCATAGGGCTTGATTCTTTTGAAACCCAGAAGACCAGGGAATGTGACAAGAAAAAAGCGTTCTTTGCTGCTTTGCTTGCTACCAAGAAGACGGCTTGCTCGGGGTATATTTCAGGATATCTGGATCTCTTTTATTGACTCACAAACAATTTGTTGCACCAGTTTATCATCTCAGGACCTTGTTCTTTACTTTTCTCATTTGGGGTCCAAGTACCCTGCGGAGCTGATGAAAAGTGACTTTGTGCTCCCTCAACACGTTGGTAATAGGAGGCCCACACATCACAGCTTTGGTCTGGAGCTGGCAAAAATCACCAGCTCATCACATTCTCATCACTGTGGAGAACAATACCCCAGGCCGGCACTGATCCTCAGGTCAGCATTTGATCAGTGCTTCTTAAAGTGGGGCAGTGCTCTCTGTCCTCCTCTGTGGACGTTTACAGTCCCTTCGTGGAGTGGGAACCACTAAGTCCTGCTCCTCTTGGGAAAAGCAGTCTTCTCTGATAAGACCTTAGAGCATTGGCTACATTATGCTGTGACTTGATAGAGTCATAGATTTTAAGCTATAGGAAAAGGATTTGGTGGGGTGGGGATGGGATTCTGAGGGCTGGCATTGCCTTGTATTCTGAAAGCTGAGAAATTTGTCCTGCTGGAACACTGGTCTGGATGGAAGAGGGCCGAGAGCATTCCGCAGGCTAAGTTGAGGTGTTCTCCAGGAAGCAGGTACGAATCCATTCATCCTCTTTTCCTCCCGGAGAGAGAAGACTTCATCCGGATGTACTCAACAAACTAGAAAATAAATTTTTAAGGAAGATGCTCGGGCAAGCTGATGCCCTTTGATTGCCAAAGGAAGAGCTTTTTAAAACCAAATCCAAGGAAGAAGACCAGGGACACCGGAAAGCTAACCCCGGATAATCAGGCCATTCCCCGGCTTAGAACCCTAAGGCCCATATTTAACTTTATCTAGACCCTCTTGGCTTCCACTGTCCTCTCCTTATTGTCCATTCTCTTGGTGAATTTGAAAACTTGAGAAACTTGGGGACTTGACAGTAGGTTCCGTGTCCCCTGGCCTCACGAGGGCACTCCTGTCTCTTTGCCTGGAAGAAAAGAGTTGTTTGTCAGGAACTAAAGAGGGGACAATAATGAGAAAATTGGATTCCCCCAATTAGATTGGGTCTGTGCCAACCCTTTGGAGTTTGTGATTCAGCTTTTAGTAATTCTTGGCCTGGTGAGTTTAAATACAGTCCCAGGTCCAACCATGGCCAAACCCAGCTTGCCGTTCACATTGCTCTTCTGAGCAGTCATCCCATTTGGCATTTCTGCAGTTCTTCACTCATCATCCCACACCAGCACCTGTGGGGTGCCGCTGTGCTAAGGGATGGGTGGGATTCGGAAGAGGTTTGCCATTTCTGCTGCTGAGATTTCATAGGCTATACTCCTGCCAGTTCTGGATGGGAGACTAGGAAAGGGTTGGAGAACTTGAAACATTGACCCGCCTGTTGTTGTGTAAAACCTGCATAATTCTCAATGTGTATTTATGAATTTCTATTTTTTATAGCTTTGGGGCAATTCTTAGAGGGAAAAAGCAGCAAATAGGTAGATTAAAAATGTGACTTAGGAAAGCTCATAATAAAAGTTCATAATAAAAACTTTGTAAATAAGTGTAACTCTAAGCTTTGAACTTAATTTGTGTTCAAAAGCTATGGCAATGATGTGGACAGATAAATAAGATTTACCTTTCCTGCTGAACTAAGTACACCTGGGGACTTTGTAAAGCTTTTATTTTGGAAAATTTCAAACACAAAATTAGGAAAGTATATGAACTTGTATATATTCCTCATCCCCTTATCAAATTTGCCTTATCAACATCTTATTGATTTCTGCTTCATCTATTTCTTCCACCTTTTATTATTTTTTTCCTAGTGTATTTTTAAAAGCAAATCCCAGACCTAATTCATTTAATCTGTAAATGTGTCAATATGCGTCTCTGATAGATCACTCTTTAAATTTTATTTTTGAAATAATTACAGATTCACAAACTATTGCAAAGTATTGTGCACAGAGGTCCCGTGTACCCGTCACTGTTCTCCTGGTGGTAACAACTTGCATAGCTGATGTGCAGTAGCAAAACCAGGACACTGACACAGCACAAGCCACAGAGCTTATTCATATTTCACCACTGCTCACGTATGTTCCACAAGTCTTTTTCATGCTGTCTCTTTCTAATCATATCCACTCTCTTCCCTGCCCCTAACACAGTGGTTCTCAACCTTCCTAATTCCGTGACCTTTTTAATACAGTTCCTCATGTTGTGGGAACCCCCAACCATAAAATTATTTTCGTTGCTACTTCATAGCTGTAATTTTGCTACTGTTATGAATCATAATGTAAATATCTGATATACAGGATGTATTTTCATTGCTACAAAGGGGTCGCGAGCCACAGGTTGAGAACCGCTGCAAACTCCTGGCAATCACTACTCTATTCTTTATCTCCATAATTTTATTTAAAGAATGTCTTAAGGCCAGGTATGGTGGCTCACACCTGTAATCCCAGCACCCTGGTTGGCCGCAGTGTGTGTATTGCTTGAGTTCACGTGGTCCAGACCAGCCTGAGCAAGAGCAAGACCCTGTCTCTAAAAATAGCTGGGGATTGTGGTGGGTGCCCATAGTCCCAGCTACTTGGGATGCTAAGGCAAGAGGATCACTTGTGCCCAAGACTTTGAGGTTGCTGTGAACTATGATGTCCTAGCACTCTACCCTGGGCTACAAAGTGAGACTCTTGTCTCACAAAAAAAGTCATATAAAGGGAATCATAAAGTATATAATCCTTTGAAATTGGCTTTTTTCACTCTGCATAATTTACTTGAGATCCATGTAGTCTCTTGTGTGAATCAGTATTTCCTTTTTATTGCTAAGTAGCATTCCATGGTGTGGGCATACCACAGTTTAACAGTTTGTTTAACCACTCACATAGTGAGGGGCGTCTGGGCTGTTCTCGCTTTGGGGCTGTTATAAATAAAGCTGTGAACACTTGTGTACAGGTTTTTTGTAAACATACCATTTTCATTTCTCCACAATAAATGCCTATGGATGTAATTGCTAGATTGGTAACTACATGTTTAATTTTGAAACCCGACAAACTATTTTCCAGAATGACTTTTTTCATTCTCACTAGTAATGTATGAATGATCCAGTTTCTGTGTATCTGCACCAGTATTTGGTGTTATTTTTTTATTTTAGCCATTTACCAGGTGTATAGTAATATCTTACTGTTTTCTTTTTTTTTTTTTTGAGACAGTGTCACTATGTTACCCTCAGTAGAGTGCTGTGGCATCAGAGCTCACAGCAATCTCACACTCTTGGGCTCAGGAGATTGTCTTGCCTCAGCCTTCCAAGTAGCTGGGACTACAGGCACCCACCACAACATCCAGCTGTTTTTTGGTAGAAGTTGTTACTGTTTAGCAAGCCTGGGCCAGGCTCGAACCCACCAGCCTCGGTATGTGACTGGCACCCTACTCACTGAACTACAGGCAGTTATCTTTCTTTCTTTTTTTTTTTATTTCTATTTGTTTGTTTGTTTTTTTAAAGACAGGGTATAACTCTTTTCCCAAGCTGGAGTCCAGTTGCACAACCGTAGCTCACTGGAACTCCCAGGCACAAACCATCTTTCTGCTTCAGCCTCCCCAGAGAGCTTTGCACCATCCCTCTTATTGTTTTCTTAATTTCCATTTACCGATGGGCTAGTGTGATGCTGAACATATTTTCCTGCGTTTATTTGCTAAACTGAATATTCTCTTTGCTGAAAGGTTTGTCTGTGTCTTTTGTACATTTTCTAATTGGATTGTTTGTGATTTTGTTATGTATTTTAGGTATAAGAACTTTGTGACTTGCAATTATTTTCTCTAACTGGATAGCTTGTCTTTTCAGCCTTTTCACAGAGTTTCTTGAAGAGTAAAAGTTTTTAATTTAAATGATGTCACTTTATTAATTTTGCCTTGTATGGATCATGTTTTGTTTTATTTCGAGATAGAGTCTATGTCAACCTTGGTAGAGTGCTGTGGAATCACAGCTCACAACAATCTCAAACTCTTGGGCTTAAGCTATCCTCTTGCCTCAGCCTCCCAAGTAGCTGGGACTACAGGTGCTCACCACCACGCTTGACTATTTTTTGGTTGTAGTTGTTATTGTTGTTTGGCAGGCCTGGGTGAAATTTAAACCCGCCAGCTCCAATTATGTGGCTGGTGCCCTAGCTGCTGAGCTATAGGCACCGAGCCTGGATCATGTTTTTGGTGGCAAATCTAAAAACTCCACCAGATCCTAGGTCCTAAAGATTTTCTTCCATATTTTTTTCCTAAAATTTTTATAGATTTTACATTTCAGTCCTTGATCTGTTTTAAGTTAATTTTTATATAAGGCATGAGGTTTAGGTTGATTTCATTGTTTTGTGTGTGGATGTCTAATTGACACAGTACCATTTGTCTAAAAGCTGTTCTTACCAGCTGGGTATGGTGGCTCACACCTGTAATCCTAGCACTCTGGGAGACTGAGGTGTGTAGATCGCTTGAGCTCAGGAATTCCAGACCAGCCTGAGCAAGTCTGGACTATGACATCATGGCACTCTACCCAGGGTGACAGAATGAGACTTGGTCTCAAACAAAACAAATCAAAACAAAAACACCCAGCTACTTGGGAGACTGAGGCAAGAGGATTGCTTAAAGCCCAGTCGGAAGTGAGCTGTTACGTCACACTCTACCAAGGGCAACACTGAGACTCTATCTCAAAACAGAAAGAAAAAAAAGCTACTCTTTCTCCATTGAATTACTCTTGTACCTTTGTCAAAAATCAGTTGGCAAGCTAAGCGTGGTGACTCACATCTGTAATCCTAGCACTCTTGGGAGACTGAGGCAGGAGGATTGCTTATGCTCAAGAGTTAGAGACCAGGCTTGGCCCCTGTGGCTCAAGAGGCTAAGGTGCCAGCCATGTACACCTGAGCTGGCAGGTTCGAATCCAGCCCGGGCCCTCCATACAACAATGACGGCTGCAACCAAAAAATGGCCAGGCGTTCTGGCGGGCGCCTGTAGTCCCAGCTACTTGGGAGGCGGAGACAGGAGATTCCCTTGAGCCCAGGTTGCTGTGAGCTGTGATGTTACAGCACTCTATCCACGGCAGTAGCTTGAGGCTCTGTCTCAAAAAAAAAAAGATCCACACATTCCACTCACTTTTCAAGTCTCTTATTTACAAGATAGTTCCCTAGTTTTTGTTTGTTTGTTTATTTTTTGAGACAGGGTCTTGCTCTGTTGCTCAGGCTAGAGTATTAGCGGCTCAACCATAGCTCACTGTAGTTGAACTCCTGGACTCAAGCACCCTTCGTGCCTCAGCCTCACCGGTAGCTGGGACTACAGGTGTGTGCCACCATGCCTCGCAAATTTTTAAAAAAATTTTATAGAGAGGGTGTCTTGCATCGTTGCCCAGGGTGGTCTCTAACTCCTGGGCTCAAGCAATACTCCCACCTCAGCCTTCCAGAGTGGATTACACCTGGTCCCTTGGTATGTGTGTATGAGTAGACACCCTGGCCAGGCCCCTTCCTGCGTTTCTGAGTGGTGATCAGCAGCGTGAATCTGAGAGACAGTATACTAACAAAATGGGCCGTATTTCAAGGAAACAAATGTAAAAGACATTACTGAGCTTTATTTTTCTGGAAGTTTGAATTCATTGTACTTCAAGATTCATGCGGCTCATTAAAGCAAGGCTTGGTGACTTGTTTTTATAGCCTCACAATTCACCACCTGTGAGATCTTGGACTAATCACTGGACTTACAAATCAGTTTCTACAGAATGGAATCATGATGATACTTTGTTTGGAGGACTTAGTGGACTATCTATCATTAAATAAAGTATGAAAGTGCTTTGTAAATGACAATGTCATGCCATTGCCAGGCCCTTTTTTTTTCTGTTGTTTTAAAACAATTATAAAACCTAACACTAATTGTGAACATAACTCTTATTTGATCCTCACAGTTACCCTAAAAGCAAATGGTTTTTTTCTTTTTTATTAAATCATAGCTGTGTAACATTAATGCAATCATGGGGTACAATGTGCTGGTTTTATATACAATTTGAAATATTTTCATCAAACTGGTTAACATAGTCTTTATGGCATTTTCTTAGTTATTGTGTTAAGACATTTATATTCTACATTTAGTAAATTTCACATGTACCCTTGTAAGGTTCACCATAGGTGTGGTCCCACTGATTACCCTCCCTCCATCCATCCTTTCCCCTCCCGAAGCAAATGGTTTTACTGTCCCCCTTTTCAGCTGAGGACAGGGAGGGTAATGACTGCCTCTGTGTTCTTGCTGCTGGGTGGCACAGCTGCGAGCTGCAACCAGACATTCTGCTCAGAGTTTATGCTCCTTGCCATTGACACTATTGCCTCTCGACTCTTCCAGGGATTCTGTTCATTAGTAGTACATTAAACACTACTGTGTGGGCTCCACCGCCTGTGGCTCAAGCTGCTAAGGTGCCAGCCACATACAACTGATCTGATCCAGCCCGGGCCCGCCAAACAACAATGACAGCAGCAACCAAAAAAATAGCCAGGCGTTGTGGTGGGCACCTGTAGTCCCAGCTACTTGGGAGCAGAGGTAGGAGACTTGCTTGAGCCCAGGAGTTGGAGGTTGCTGTGAGCTGTGATGCCATGGCATTCTACCCAGGGCAACAGCTTGAGGCTGTCTCAAAAAGGAAAAAAAAAAAGAAAGCACTACTGTGTGCAGGCTCATTCTCACCCATACCCACATACTTGTAGCCTGTGGGTAGGAGGAGAAAGGGAGTCAGAAATCCTACCAGTTAAGGAGTGATGGTGAGGCAGGCTAAGGCATTGGGCACTGCTCATGTTCATTCCTTTATGAAGTTGATGGGGAGACAAAAACTTTTATGGAGGATTTTGATCCATTTATGAATGATTGCTCTGTAACAGATGATTAAGGAGCCTGAGGGCCAGACACAGTGGCACACACCTGTAATCCTAGCCCTCTGGGAGGCCGAGGCTCTGAGGCTAGGGGATTGCTGGAGCTCAGGAATTCAAGACCAATTAAGCAAGAGTAAAACCCTGTCCTGTCTCTACTAAAAATAGGAAAATTAGCTGGGCATTGTGGTGCTTGCCTGTAGTCCTAGCTATTCAAGAGGCTGAGGCAGGAGTATGACTTGAACCCAAGAGTTTGAGTTTCCTTTCTGTGAGCTATGATGCCATGGCACTCAAGCCTGGGCAAGAGAGTGAGACTTTTTTTTTTTGGAGACAAAGAGACTGTTGCCTGGAGAGTGAGTCTCTTGTCAAGGGAAATGACAGTGACCTCTGTCATGGCCCCTTGGGGCCCTGGCACATAAAAACTGAGCAACTTTTGGTCAGAAAAGCTGGCATTTCTGCTGGATTCAATATTGTATTTCAATATTGAATAGAACAGAATTTTGAATTTTCTTTTTCTTTTTTTTTTTTTTTTGAGACACTCTCACTATATCACCCTTGGTAGAGTGCTGTGGTGGTTGTCATTATTGTTTAGCTGGCCCAGGCCAGGTTTGAACTCGCCATCCTCAGTGTATGTGGCTGGCACTGTAACCACTGTGATATGGGTGCTGAGCCAGAATATTGAATATTGAATGCAATAACTTTTTGCTATCCTAACAAAAAGTCCCCCAGACTTCATGGCTTAAGTGAGAAGCGTAGGCGTTCTATGAAGGACTGACTTGGTGGCTCCTTCTGCCTCCGCTATCACCTTGGGTACTGCTTGTACCCACATGATGGAAGATGGGTGCCACCCCATCTGCTAGGCTTGCTCCAGCCATGGGAAGGGGGCAGGGGTATGTAAAGCGAGCTCTCACCTTCCTCCTAAGAACAGGCCCTAGAAGGTGCATCCTTCTGGCACACGGCCCTTGCTAGCTGCAAGGGAAGCGAGTAATGTGCTCTTTAGCTAGGTGGTTCTTTCTGGGTAAAATTTGGGAACTTTGTCACCATGGGCAGAAGGAGGGAGCCAATTTGTGGGACAATTGGCCATCCCCACCATAAGTGAGGTTTAGGGCATGTAACCAGGAACACATGAGGACAGACAGCAAGCCCTTTAGTAACAGTGACCCCACCTGACTTAGCACTGTTGGCTCTCCCAGCCTGTCTCAGAGGCCAGCACTCAGATGCTTCTCCAGGATTGGGGCTCCTCATTGAGGTCCAACCTGTTTGCTTTTCCTTCTGGCATGTGACTCTGTTGGCTGCCCTTCTTCACAGTTGTCCTTTGGCTTCCGTGACACTGCCCTCCTTTCCTCATTATTCTACCTCTTGCCCTTCCTTTTTTTTCCTTGCTCTTCCCTCTGACGCACCCAACTGTGGACTCAAACACTCCATCTCTGCTTGTACCGCCATTACCTCTTGGGAGGCGTCAACATCCAGCTGTCTGTCCTTTCCCCTCAAACCATGTCCACTCCACAGCTTCCCCACTTGAGGCAGAGGTTAGAAACAAGATAACAGCTACTAACCCTGGAGTGCTTGCCTTGGGCCAGGAAGGCAGGCTTAGCAGCGTCATTTCTTCTTTCCTGTCCTCCTCCTAGTCCCCAAGGTAACAACAGTCATCTTCCTCATTCCTCTGTGTCCAACTGGTACCCCCTCTGCCCTCCCTCCACAGAGATGCTGCCTCAGGCACTGGCTGAGCAGCCTCCTTGCTCTTCCCCAGCCGGCATCCCTGCCAGGGCCTTCTGAGCCCTCGCTCCAGCGGTGGTCTCCCTGCAGGAGGACTTGCACTTCCTCCCTACTGCTTCTCACTCCCCGTCCAAACCGGCCAACTGGGCTTTCCATGTCCTCTGCCAGTTCACTGTTTCTTTTGGACAACTCATTTTCCTTTCATTCATTCAACAAATATGGATCTAGTGCCTTCTGTGTATGCCAGGCCCTGTGCCAACTGAAAGGATACTGTGGTGAACAAAACAGACCTGGTCCCTGCCTGCACGGAATTCATTCTAGCAGGAAGACATACAAAGAAAACAAAATGAAAATCATTACAGATTGTGGAGATATGCTAAGAACGACGTAAACAGGGTCTTCATACCCTGAAAGGAACAGGCCATTCCCATCACTACTGCTTCCTGCCCCGTCATGGAACCCTTCCTGCCTCTTAAAATCTTGCCTGTCCTTGCAGCCCCATCACCACTCTCCAGATTATACTGCTCCTTCCTTGTTCAGTCACTCAGCAAATGTCAACTGAGCTGCTGCTGTGTGCAGAGCTGATACAGATGTTGGGATACAATGAAGAGGAACGTTATGGTCTAGTTGGGGGGACAGACAGCTCACAACTGACATGGAATATCAGGTGGTGTATTTAAGGGCCTGAAAGGAAAGTGATAGCTTATCCAGGTCGGGTAATTGAGGATGGTTTAAGAAAAAGATTACTCCCAAAGGTGTGAGCAGGGTACAAGGGAACCAAGGGGTTAGTGTAGCACCTAGTAACAGGGAAGAAGAGGAGTTAGGAGAACTTAGGGAGAGTCCCACAGGAGATTCTTCTGCAGGAGCTGAGACCTCAGGTCCAGGAGCCCAGGCAGCTAATAGCAACCCTGAGCAGAGGGAGCCCACCAGGGAACTAAGACCCTGATCTCATTCCCCCTCTCCCAGCCTTCTGCCTGCTTTCTGTTGAAAGGGCACGTGTCTGGGTGTAGGCCATACCAGTGCCAGCCTCCCAGGGCCTAGTGGGGGCAGATCTGGGGGAGGCAGGTGAAAGGCACTGTTGACACACAGTGGGATAGCAGGAGAAGGAGCAGTTGCTGTGGACTTGCTGATTTACACAGCCTGGGAAGGAAGGTTCTCTTTGAGCAGAGCCCTGAATGCACTGGCAGGGCTGGCCACATGGGAGAGCCTTCCGGGGTGAGGGAACAGCAAGCACAATGGCTCTGAGGCAAAAGTGGGTGCACCCTCAACAGCAGGGGGAGGGGGAGGAGGGTGCAGAGTGGAGAAGGGGGCCTTTCATGGGCCTGACAAAGGGCTCTGGGTGTCATTCAGAGGGAGATGAGTAACAAGGGAATGACAGGAGCTGGCTGGGAGTATGGGGGACACTGTTTCATTTGCCAAACATTCTGCTGAGGAACAGCAAGCCATCCTAAAACTGGGGGGAGGTCAGTCGTGGCCCAAAGAGAGCCAAACTGTCAGCAGGGCCACATGTGACTACTCACGGCACCCTGAGCCCTATACCAAGGGAAGGGGAGGAAAGATAAGCCTACAGATCACTCCCGTTCCCCAGGGAGTCAGCTGTGTAGTCAGGGAGACAGATGAACACAGAGACCTGTGAACTCCACTTGCCAAGACACAGGAGAACAACTGTCATTAGAGGGTTGGACAGCTAAAGCCTGTGCTGCGTTCCGAGTGGGGTGGGGTTAGCAAGTGAAGCGTCAGGAAGAGGTAAGTAAGGAGAGAGGAGGGCCTGAATGTGGGAGGGCAGTTGAGGTGGGGTGTTGTCCGACTCAGCCACTGAACTGGGTGTTGGCACCTGCTGTGGCACAACGCAGAGGTTCCCACGTCCCTCTTGTACCATCTCTTTTGAGGCTAGTTTGGTGTCAGCTGAGCCAGCAGGGGTTCCCTTGGTATTAGCCCTCAAATTGCACCCCTAGCAGGTTGGATTTGGGAACATTTCTGCTTACTTTGAATCAAGGTTGCCCCAGGGAAGGGGTTTTTTAAACTGGCAGGTGGTCCTGTAACTTTCTGGTGGGGCTTTCCCTTAGAGGTCACCTGGGGTCCAAGGTTGGAAGGGGCCCTGCCCTACATTCCTTTAGGTGAATTCTTGGTGATCTTCAGAGGCTATGCGTCTGTCAGTCACCCAGGCTGGAGTGCAGAGGTGTCATCATAGCTTACTGTAACCTTAAACTCTTGGGCTCAAGTGAGCCTTTTGCCTCAGCCTCCCAAGTAGCTGAGACCCACAACACCAGGCCCAGCTAATTTTTCTGTATTTTACAGAGATAGGGTCTCTGTTGCCCAGTCTCAAACTCCTGGCTCAAGCTGTCTTCCTGCCATGACCTCCCAAAGTGCTAGGACTACAGGTGTGAGCCACTATGCTTGGCCTTCAGAGGCCTTTGAATGGAAGGCAGGATCCTCAGAGGCTCTTAGAAGTAGCTATGTGGGTACAAGAGGAACAGCCTGAGCCTTGTGAGTGTTTTTTTGGTCATAATGAAAGAGTCCTGGGGCCCAAATTCTATTTCTTTTGAATTATGTTATGCATTCACTTATGAATTTTCCTCAGCTACTGATAGTGGGCTTATCATTCTTCTGTTTTACTCAGGCTCATACTGAAACAAGTTTTTAATTCTCTGAACATCAACTGCCAGTGCCCAGGTGCAGGTGGGGGCGTCTGGCCTGAGGGTAAAGCTTTGCCATGGACTCTGTCACTCCTGGAAACAAATTCAAGGTATTTTTCCTCTTTTTTGGAGCTTGTGGCTTACCCTCATCTCCGTTTCATTATTAGCTTTTCTTTACCTCCTTCGTTAAATTTATTTAAGTTTGAATAGATAATATATGTATACAGTATAAAATTTAAAAGACAGAAAAAGATGTAAGTCATAAGTCAGCATCTCTCTCCTCCCTCGTTTTCCTGTTTCCAGGCTCTCACTTCTACTAGTGGCTACTAGTATTTGACTATTAGTATTATCTTATGTTGTATTCTAGAAATATTCTATGCATCAAATGCAAATGCTTGTATATATTTTCTCCCTGTTTTGCACAATGATAGATACTATGTAAACTATCCATTTTGGCAACATTCCATGTCAATAATAAAGAGCTTGCCTCTGCTCCACAGCTGTGGCCCTTCCAAAGCTTGTTTCCCAGTCCCCAGCTGGTGGCGCTTATGTAGTTACCGGCTTTCTGCTATCTCAGGCATTGATGCAGTGAGGTGCTTCGTGCTATGTCACTTTGCTGTGTGTGCCTCCTGAACGTGGACCGATGGTACCCACTTCTCAGATGTGCCAGCTGGCACTCCCGTCTGAGGGCCTGTTTGCTTGCCACCTCAGTATCTTGGGACTCTGAAGTTTACTAGTCTGATATGTAGGAAACTGGATCTTACTGTGATTTTGAGTGGAGTTGAGAGGTTTCTTCCTTATTCCTTTTTATTTTTTTTTTTTTGAGACAGAGCATCAAGCTGTCACCCTGGATAGAGTGCTGTGGCCTCACAGCTCACAGCAACCTCCAATTCCTGGGCTCAAGCGAGTCTCCTGCCTTCACCTCCCAAGTAGCTGGGACTACAGGCGCCTGCCACAACACCCGGCCATTTTTTGGTTGCAGCCGTCATTGTTGTTTGGCGGCCCAGGCTGGATTTGAACCCGCCAGCTCAGGTGTACATGGCTGGCACCTTAGCCCGTTGAGCCACAGGCGCTGAGCCCTTACTCCTTTTATTGTTACAACAAATGTGTATCAGCTGGGATGAGGGACATAATCACCACACAGTGCGATGTGCTCAGGTGCCATTATGGAGGAGGGAGCACAAACTCTTTCTAGGCTGGGACTTCAGGATGGGTTTTCCAGAGCTGGTGGCATTTGAGCTGGGCCTTGAAGTTGACTAAATCAAGCAAAGGAAGGACAGACATCCTAGGCAGTGGGAACAGAGGACACAGCCTACGAAGGAGTGGCAAGGGCTGAGTGTGGAAGTGAATGCTGGAGGTAAACTCTCGGGTCCTTGGTGACTTTGCTGAGGAGTTAGGGGTTTGATCCTGTAAGGACCAGAAGTGCAGAAGAGAAACCAATGTATTTTGGAGCAAATCCATTTACCGGGCACTTGCTACTTGCCAGCTGCTGTGCTAAGTGCCACACATAGATTAACTCTGTTAATCCTCACAATAACCTAATGAGGTTGGTGCAGTTATTATCCCCACATATCATCTCATTGCTAATACTACTGTTATTTTTGCTGCTTAACAGAAGAGAAAACAGGCTTAGAGGTAAAGTCATCAAGCTCTTAAATGGCTGCCCTCTCTTAACTGAGTGCCTTTCCACTGCATCCAGAGAGCAGCGGGGCAGAGTGGGCCCCTTTCTTGGATGGATGGGAGGTTTTGCCTCTCCCCACAGTCCTCCATAGGGAGCAAAGGCTGCACTAAAATACCACCGGGGCCCTTCCCAACATGCAGCTCTTGTTACCTGAGATACTATGTGCATATCAAGCAAATACAGACGTGTATATTTTTTCCTTTATTTTACACAAATGGTAGCATATTGCATACCTCTTTGGTACTTGCAATTTTCTCTACTTATTATCTCTTAGAAGCCCTTCCTGGTACACAAAGAGCTTCCTCCTATGTCTTTATGGCTGCAAAGTATCCATTGTATAATGTCTTATCCTAAGTTGATTACATTGCTATTTAGAGAAATGAGACTATTTCCAACAGATAATGCTACAGTGACACAATGCAGTTTTGCTGGTGTATCTGTAATCCAGCTTCCTAGACGTGGACTTCCTAGTCTATAATGTGTATTTGACATGTTGGTAGTGGCTATGGTTGGAATGCTTGTGTATCCCAAAATCCATGTTAAAATCCTAACTCTCAAAGATAATGTTAGGATGTGTGGCCTATGGGGAGATGATTAGGTCATGAGAATGGAGCCCTCATGAACGGGATTAGTGTCCTTATAAAAAGAGGTCACTGAGCAGCACCTGTGGCTCAGTGAGTAGGGCACCGGCCCCATATACTGAGGGTGGCGGGTTCAAACCCAGCCCCTGCCAAACTGCAACAAAAAAACAGCCGGGCGTTGTGGTGGGCACCTGTAGTCCCAGCTACTCAGGAGACTGAGGCAAGAGATCACCTAAGCCCAAGAGCTAGAGGTTGCTGTGAGCTGTGATGCCACGGCACTCTACCGAGGGCGACGAAGTGAGACTCTGTCTCTTAAAAAAAAAAGGAAAGAAAAGAAAAAGAGATCACAGTGAAGACACATTGAGAAGGTGCCATCTGTGAGCCAGAAAATAGGCCCTCACCAAGACACTGGATCTGCCTTGCTCTTGAGATTCCCAGCTTCCAGAACTATGAGAAGTAAGTTTTGTTATTTACACGTCACTCAATTCACAGTACTTTGTTGTAGCAGCCCAAGCAACTAAGTCAGCAGCTATTGGCAGATGCTCTCAGAAGGCTTGTGCCAATTTAGCCTCCTGCCAGGGAAAAGAGAGCTTATTTCCCCACCCTCTAGCCAACACAATGTGTTTAATGGTTTGCCAATCTGATAAGAGAAAAACGGTATTTCAGAATAGCTTTCGTTTGTGTTCCTGGTACTCTGTATATGACGGAGGTGAGCTTCTCCATGGTGTCCTCTGAAATGCAACATCCTCAGCACCAAGCCTGGCCAAGGAAGGAACGCAGCTTTCCCACCGTCCCAGGAGTGCGTGGGCACTGTGGTCCTTTCAGGTCAGAATTGTCCTCCAGGTGTGTGGATGAGTAAAGTGATTAACACCTCTTGACACTCTTCATTCTCATGGGGGAAATAAACTGCATAAATCATCACAGCGGCTCCCCTGATCTGTGTCACCCCCTCTCTAGTACCGGAAGCTGCCCCCTTTCTCTGTCACTCTCCCCTGACAATCCGAAGAGAACGAGCAGAGCAGATTTTCTTCCCCATGTTCCTTAGGCCAGGTACATTCTGCGGAATTGTTAGATTTTGCCCTAAACTACTAAGTGCTCCCTGAGGAGGTCAGTTACCAGAGGAAATGCAGCAATAGTCAAAAGACACATGTAAGCAAGCTCAGGTTCTGCACTCCTTCCAACCCCTGCCGTCCCTACAGGACTGTCTTGATTGGCCAGGTGACAAGGCCAGCTGCGGCCACCTGAAGGTCACTCAGCCAATCCAGAGGATGTAGCCCTAGTCCTTGAGGTGCCCAAGATTAACTAGTCCTGCTGTGCCCTCTGGAATTCTTTGTCCTTCCTCTTACAGCCTGAGTTTACCACATCCCATGGCCTCACCTGATGCCGTCCTCTTGCTTCACGGAATGTTCTGGAATGTCAGGAAGTATGTCCCCAGCTTGTCTGAGGAAGGACTACAACTCTCCTGAGCCCCAGAAACCTTGTCATCCAATAGCCTGTCCTCATAGGACACCCAAACACCTGACTGACAGACCCCACCCCAGTTCTGCACTCCCTTTCCTCTCAGAGTTTCTCCCTCAAAATGATTTTACATGATTTTAAACTGATAATAATAGTTTACATGTAGCATGTGCTGTATGCCACGCATTATTTTAAGTATTTTGTATTAATTCATATGGTGAGTGGATACAGTACAAAATCAAAAGATACAAAAGGATAAACAGCAAAAAACTAAGCCCTCTTCCTTCTCATCCCATTTCTTCAGTAACCCCAGAAACAGCTACTATTCCTTGTCTCTTCAAAATTATTCAATGAAAATGTAAGTACATGGCCGGGTGCAGTGTCTCATGCCTATAATCCTAGCACTGTGGGAGACTAAGGCAGAGCTCATGGATTTGAGACCCACCTGAGCAAGAGCAAGACCTCTGTCTCTAAAAGTAGCCAGGCGTTGTGGAAAGCGCCTGTAGTCCCACCTACTTGGGAGGCTGAGGCAAAAGAATTGCTTGAGTCCAAGAGTTGGAGGATGCTGTGAGCTGTGATGGTACAGCACTTTACTGAGGGCAAAAAAGTGAGACTGTCTCAAAAAAAAAAAAAAAAGCACCCAGCAAGCACCCATTTAATGTACTTAAATTTTCATTGAATAATTTTGAAGAGCACACAGAAATATATTCTTTTTGTTTTTTCTTTGTGACAGAGTCTCGCTCTATCACCCTGAGTAGAGTGCTGTGTTATCATAGCTCACAGCAACCTCAAACTCCTGGGCTTCAGTAATCAGCTTGTCTCAGCCTCCTAAGTAGCTGGGACTATAGGCATGTGCCACTACGACCGGCTAGTTTTTCTGCTTTTGGCAGAGATGGGATCTTGCTCTTGCTCAAGCTGGTCTTGAACTCTGAGCTCAAGCAATAACACCTGCCTCAGCCTTCCAGAGTGCTAGGATTACAGGTGTGAGCCACTGAGCCCGGCCAGGAATACGTTCTTTGTTATTATACTGGTGGTGGCATATAAAATGCATGTTATGTATCTTTGGGGTTTTTTGTTTGATTTTTTTCTGGGTTTCTTTTTTACTCGTCTGAGATTCTTTTTTTTTTTTTTTTGAGACAGAGCCTCAAGCTGTCACCTTGGATAGAGTGCCGTGGCATTATAGCTCACAGCAACCTCCAATTCCTGGGCTCAAGCGAGTCTCCTGCCTCTGCCTCCCAAGTAGCTGGGACTGCAGGCGCCCGCCGCAACGCCCGGCCATTTTTTGGTTGCAACCACCATTGTTGTTTGGCAGGCCCAGGCTGGATTCGAACCCGCCAGCTCAGGTGTATGTGGCTGGCGCCTTAGCCTGTTGAGCCACAGGCGCCGAGCCACTCCTCTGAGATTCTTACCCTTCTTCTCACCTATAAATGCCGAGCACTGTGACAGGGAGGAAAGGTAACTGACTCTGGAGCCCAGCAAATCTGTGGCCAGCACCTGCCATACTACTCTGTGAGCTACAAGTGACTGAATTGCTCTGAGTCTTACCTTCCTCAGTTATAAAGCAGGCTAAATAATAATGCCTCAAAGGTGTCACTGAGAGATATGATATTAGTGGTGATGGTGACACTTGTGGTGGTATTGACGTTTCCTGGGCTGCCTCCCTGCCACAAAACTGTGGTGCCATGATGTATGGACAGGGGCTGGGTTTAGGACCAAGCATGTATCTGGAGAGTGACAAGCAGGACCAGGAAGTGTTGGTGAACATCACGGCCGCTCCTCCCCCTTGCTGCCTGAGTGGGGAGAGGGAGAAGAGGGTGATGTAGGAGGGCCATGCTCTTGGCCTTTGTTTCAGATGTTGGCACAGATGAGTTGGTATCTCTGCCCTCTTTTGTTTGTTTGTTTTTGAGACAGTCTCACTATGTCATCCTTGGGCTGTGGTGTCACAGCTCCCAGCAACCTCTAACTCTTGGGCTTAAGCGGTTTTCTTGCCTCAGCCTCCCAAGTAGCTGGGACTATAGGCGCCCCCCAAAACACCCGGCTATTTTTTGTTGTTGCTGTTGTTGCAGTTGTCGTTGTTTAGCTGGCCCGGGCCAGGTTCGCACCCGCCACCCTCATTGCAGGTGTGCCAGTGCCGTAACCACTGTGCTACAGGCACCCAGCCTCTCTGCCCTCTTTTCAAAGTCTAGATGAGCATCTCGCCCCACCTCCAGGAAAGCCCACCCCGCAAAAGAACCTGGCCCTCCAGCCCCCTTCAGTATAGCACCTTCTACTGCTCAGGAGGGGGCTGAGTCCGAACAGGCCTCTGCTGGGTCCTCCAGGAGCCACAGCCACCCTGAGGCCTCCTTCCCCAGCCCAGGCCCTGCCAGAGCGCCCACCCACCTTCCAGCCCTTCAGCCCCGCTCTCACCGCACCTGTTCCTCCACACCTGGCGTCTTCCATCTGGTCATTTTCAGACGTAAAACCTATCGTTATATTCAGCCTGGCAAGAGCTAAGCTTACAAATCCAACTTCTTTTGGAAACAAAGGCCAAACTAAAGGGGGGGGGGACATGTCCAAGGTCACTGAGCTACCTTGGTAAGTGCTAGAGCTGGGACTACAACTCAAAAGACTCCAGCAAGGCCCTGGCTAGCCCCAGTCAATTCACTTTACCCAAAGGTGAGTGTGACTCCATTACCCACTAAACCCCTAAACCCAACCCCTAAACCTGGGTAAACATCTAGACAGGGACGTACAGGGAACCCTGGGGATCCCAGAGCAGCAGTATTTTACACTGAGCATCTACTAGGGGGTGGTTATTGTTACTGGAAAACTTGAGAGGAAAAGTTTTCTAGTTGAGTACATGTAAATATATTAGGAAATAAAGTACAAAATGGCCGTGAAAATAAAGCCTCCTCTCACCTAATGGACACGAAGTAAGTGCATAGGGCACACCTCCTGGGTGATGGGCTCAACTACAACTTGGACTTTACCTAACAAATGCAAACAGTGGAGCCTAATCGTTTATATCCGCATATTAATCTGAGAAAGAAAGTAAAGCCTTAAAGAGATTTTGCTTTTTTAGTGGCATCTTCAGGCTTATTTACTAAAGCTTGAAGGAATGGGATGGCGTGTCTGTTCCACTTTTCTGATTGGAAATTGTAATAGAAAAATATTAGAGGCACTGGTCTGCTTTAAACCAGGTGGTAATGAGCTGGTTCCCTTCTTATATTTCTATGTATTCTATATGGATTAAAGGTTAACGATATATGAATGAAAAACTAAACCAGTGGAAAATAGGCATTAAATAAATCAATTTTGAAGTGAGAGGGAAACAGGCCAGAGATAACCAAATAAATATATTATACTTATTTCTCACAGTTCTGGAAGCTGGGACCTTAAGAACAAGGCAGATTCATAAATATTCTATAACATAGTAGTAAATGCTGAGGAAAAAAAGGAGGGTAGTGAAAAGAGGGAGTGGAGGGAAAAGGTATTGATTGCCGTTTTGTGGAGTGGTTAGGCCTATCCTGTCCATGAGGGAAACATTTGAATTGAGACCAGACAACTAGAAAAGAGCATTGGTGATGTAGGACCAGTAAGTGCAAAGGCCCTGAGGCAGGAGTGGGCTTGATGTATTTGAGGAGTTCAGCATGACTGGCCTGCAGAGGGAAAGGGTGGAGTGGCAGGGGTAAGGCCAGAGTGAGGGAGGGGATCTTTGAGCATCAGAGGCATTTGTGTTTACTATGACAGGAGCAGGCTGAGCAGACGAGTGAGGTCACCTCACTTAGGCTTAACAGGCCCATCCTGGCCACTGCACTGAGAATTGAATTCCATCATAGGGTGGGGGCAGAGAGACAGGTTGTTAGGGTGGAAAACTCAGTAGGTACTCCATGGGGTTGACAAAAGATTTCTCTAGACCAGCGGTTCTCAACCTGTGGGTCGCGACCCCTTTGTAACAATGAAGATACATCCTGTATATCAGATATTTACATTACGATTCATAACAGTAGCAAAATTATAGTTAAGAAGTAGCGACGCCAAAAAAAAAAAAAAAAGGAGCAACGAAAATAATTTTATGGTTGGGGGTCACCACAACATGAGGAACTATATTAAAGGGTCGCAGCACTAGGAAGGTTGAGAACCACTGCTCTAGACCAAGATTAGGATATAAAAGTATAAAATTTATTTTATCTTCTTAGAAGGAGAGAGGGAGAGAGTGAAAGAGAGTAGAGAAAGAAAAGAGAACAGGAGAGATAGCGTTCCAAAGAATGGAAAAATGCCAGCAGTGAGGCCAAGAGGCTTGCAGTTTTTAAGGAGGGCAAAGAGGAAAAGCAGGGATTGTAGCCCAGTTCACAGGGTATTGTGAAACTGCTCCGTCCGCTCCTTCTATCTCGTTGGGGCATGTAGATAACCAAAAACTGGAGCTGGCCTGGATGTCAAAGTCCAAGAATTGGCTCCCCTCACCTTTCTTTAGATTATGGAGGGAAGGATTATCACAGGAGATGTAACTCTGCCCTCGAGATACAGCTGAAGCCCGTGACTCCCTCTCCAGCTGTTTACTCAGGATCCCTGTAAAAGCAGATTCTTAAAAACAATTTTGACAGAGAAAGATTTATATCTCCTTTATGTCTGTTCAGTCCTCTTCAAAAGTTGTGGAAAACCAAACTCCCACTGGATGGGGTATCTGTTAGCAAAAGAATTTATAGGATTCACCTATAACCATTACTAGGAAATTGCAAGATTAGGTCTTTTTCTATTATTTTGGCAATTTTTTTAAGGCTGCCCTTTTCACAGGTCGGATACAAAAAAAAAATGATAGTGGCTTGGACTAAGTGTGTAGCAGTTGAAGAAATAAGAAAGAACCAAAAGTGGTGGGGAAATTTTTTTTTTTTTTTAAACAGTCTCACTGTGTTGCTCTTGGTAGAATGCCATGACATCATAACTCATAGCAACCTCAAACTTCTGGGCTCGAGTGATTCTCTTGCCTCAGCCTCCCAAGTAGCTGGGACCACGGGTGGCTGCACAATGCCTGGCTATTTTTGTTTGTTTAGCAGGCATGGGCTGGCTTCGAACCCACCAGCCCCAGTGCATGTGGCTGGAGCCCCAACCCCTGAGCTATGGGCACCAAAAGTCAAACTGACAGGATTTACTATGGATTGAATGTGGAGTATGAAAGAAGGGTCAGGAAGAATGCAGGTGTTACTCCCTGAGATGGAAAAGACTTGGTTTGGGTGGCCAAGTGGGATGCAGGACTCTACTGTGCTCCTGTTAGATTTGAGATGCCCTTAGAAGCCAGGTGGAAACGCTGAGTTGCTAGTTGGTTCTGTGAATGGCGCACAGGGACGTCCTCTATCATGTATTATTTGACAGCTCTGAGAGGACCTATCTAGATTACTTGGAAAAGGGCAGTGCCTGTGGCTCAGTGGGTAGGGTGCCAGCCCCATATATCAAGGGTGGCAGGTTCAAACCCAGCCCTGGCCAAACTGCAACCAAAAAATAGCCAGGCATTGTGGCAGTTGCCTGTAGTCCCAGCTACTCAGGACGCTGAGGCAAAAGAATTGCCTAAGTCCGGAAGTTGGAGGTTGCTGTGAGCTGTGTGACGCTACAGCACTCTACCAAGGGCAATAAAGTTAGACTCTGTCTCTACCAAAAAAAAAAAAAAAAAGTAGATTACTTGGAAAGATTGACAAGCTGCAGTTCTTTACCTCCATGAGTAGCCATGATCCCAACAGATGCTTGTATTCTTTTGCTTCTGTCATTTTGTTTTATTTTGTTTTGTTCTACTGAAGGCCCGCATTCCCTGCCTTCCTCTTGACTCCCAATGGGGTAAACAGGCTTAAACAGCCTCCCCATTCCTTTGAATGACCTGGGCATGCCAGGGCTCAAATCACTCACTTTTAGTCATGCTGTGTAAACATAGAATAAGATTTTTGGGTGAAACTTTTGGCTGCAAAGTGACTGCCTTCTCTGAATCCTCCTTACCTTGTGGCGGTGGATTTGTCCGGATGGAGCTGGAAGCACTGGGATAAGAGCCCCCCACTCCCTACCCCGTGAACATACTTATATGGGCATTGGGACGACAGTAGAAAATGCCTAGTCTGCTGTATAACCATAGGAGCCTTCTGGTCAAAGAAAAGAGGTGCCTTCAGAGCTCAGTTGCTGGCCTTAACCAGAAGCTGTGTGTGATCTATCTTTGAACCAACTTGGGATAATACTTGTTCCTTAAAGATTGTGAAGTCCTTGGAGCTTTGCCCTCCAAACCCTCTGTCCACCGCAATGCTCTTTGATGACCTTCCCCAAAGTCTACTCCCAAGCAGCCATGGAAGTGGCACTAGCCAGGCGACCATGCTTTAGGCTAGATTGCAGGTTTCTCCATTCAATACTACTGACGTTTGGGGCTGGATTTATTGCAAGGAGCTGCCCTGCCCTGTGCATTGTAGGGCATTTAGTAGCATCCTTGGCCTTTACTCACCAAATGCCCTAAGGATCCCCCTAGGTCACCCATTAAATGACTTAAGATATTGCCAGATGTCCTCAGGAAGCAAGATCACCCTTGATGAGAACCACTAAACTAAAATGAAACACCAGAGCTGCATATTCTGACACTAGCAAGAGGCAGGTAGAAAACTTGGGGCAAATGATTTTTCCCCCCTCAAATCAAAGTATATCTTCACTGTTTCCTTTGTTTAATTTCCCTGAGGCTAGACCACAAGAATGTTCTGGAATACAGTGTTTTATGGCGCCAGAGCCCAACTACTTGCATAGGAATCCTGTGATCCTGGGCAAGTTATTAGCCTTTTGGTAACAAAAATACCTCTCTCGGGGTTGTTGGGTGGGTTATGGGAAACAGTATGTATAAAGTGCATAGGATAGTGCCTGGTCCCTAACAAGTTGTTTCTGGACAGGCTCCCCAGGAGACTGAAATTTGTGTGCAGGAAGTTCATTGGGAGAGCCCTCAGGATGCACACCAGGCGGGAGGCAGAGGGAGAAGCTGGGCTGCTCCACGTGTGGTGGAGGGGCTCTGGCTGTGTAGCCCTTCAGGGTTCTCCTGAGTTGAGGGGAGGAACTGGTCAGTGAAAGTGGCCTGCCCTAGGGAGTAGGCGTGGCCTTGGGTGAGGTGGCTCTCTCCTGGAAGAACAGGCCTAGAGGGGACTGGGCTGAGGGAAGTCAGCTGCAACACTCCCTACCACTAGCTGGGGAAATGAGAACGTAGTCCTGAAGAGGGAGGGGTCAGGGCAAAGTGGCATCCACTGTGAGTGCTTGCTGGCCATTATCATGAGGCTGAACTTAAAAATAAGAGAAAGTGTCTTTAAAACACTGTGGACACCCAAAGACTGACTCCCAGCATAACCTTGTGACTGCCTCAATACTGCTTACCCCAAGCCTGCCCTCTTTTCTTACTGCCGTCCTTGGAACAGGAATGTGGAGAGGTGCTGTCCTACCCACCCCAACCACACTGCCCTGGCACAGAGGACAAGAGCAGCCTGTGCAGTTTGGTTCCCAGTGACCCGCCAAGGCCACTGGGCTTACAGGGGGGCTGTAGTTTATTTATTGGTAATCAGGGAGTGATATTACCCACTCAGAGGAGGGCAGAGTGATTAAAGGTGATACTGCACAGCAGCTATTCTCAAAGTGTGGTCCCTCTACCATCAGGACTGGCAGTCTCACCTGGGAACTTGTTAGAAATGTGAATTATCTGGCCCCACTGCAAACACACCAAATTGGAAGCTCTGAGAGCAAGTCCCAGGAATCTGTGTTTTGACAACTACTTCTGATGTGCTTCTGAATTTGAGAATTACTGATATTTGAGGTAACACTTAGCTCTGAACTTGTATTTGAGGAAGAGCACAACCTCAGTGGAATCCAAATCTGAACTGGAACTCTGGCCACTTTAAGACACCTGTGAGCAAAGTGCCCCCTGCTGGCCAGCACCGGCCCTGCATGCACACATAGGGATGCTGGGCTGGGACAGTGTGAAGGACTCCACGACACCTTACACAGATGCTCCCCTCTCCCTGGAGAAATCAGGTTAAAGGGAATGTCAAGAGCAGCTTTAAATAGCCAAGAGAGGTCACCAAAACAACAGCACACTTTGTAGAGAAATCAAGGCACAAAGGGCAGCCCTCCTAGTGAGCTTATGCACGTGCTCCCAACAGGGTCACAGGGTTGCGAGCAGCCACGGTGACTGTGACAGGCCAGCAGTAGTGGGTGGCCACCCACAAGGTTAGGTCAAGAGTGCCCCATGTACCCTCCTGCTCCACAGCCCAGTTACTTGTGTATCTTCTGCGCCGACTGGGAGCCTTTTGCCTGGTTCCCAGTTTATACTAAGTAGCACCCCCTAATACTATTGATGGATTCCTGTCCTGCCCTTGGATATTTGGGACAAATGCTGGGAAGCTGTGAGCCAAAACGCAGGAAGATGACGGGGGCGGGGGGAGAGAAGAAAGAGAGAAACAGAGACAGATGCAGAGACACAGAGGGAGATGAAAAGGAAATAGAGACAAAGAATCAGACAGTGGGAGAGAATGTTATATAGTAGCCTACCAAACCCTCTTGAATGGCTCAGAAAATGAACAAAGGCAACAATAAAAAGTGTTGGGAGACACTTCTCTGCAGCAAGGAAATGTGAAAGGAAGCAAGAGGAAGCAGAAGCTTCAGTCAGTGGAATATTAAAGAGATTTAAATTTCGACCTGGCATGGTGGGGCTCATGCCTATAATCCCAGCACTCTGGGAGGCCAAGGCAGGTGTATGGCTTGAGATCAGGAATTCGAGAGCAGCCTAAGCAGTATCAAGACCCTGTCTCTACTAAAAATAGAAAAATTGAGGCAAGAGGATGAAGTTTAGGTTGCTGGGAGGTATAATGGCACGGCATTCTAGTCAGAGTGCCAGAGTGAGACTCTGTCTCAAAACAAAGAAAAAGAAATTTAATTTTCAAGAATGAGAAGCAAGTGTTCTACTTCCGGAAGTGGCACTAGGATAATTATCCTAAAGTGGAAGATCAAAACAGAAGTTGATTGAGTCCCCACACTGTGCTTATATCCCTGCTAGGCCCTGAGAGCCCAGTGTGGGGAGTCTTGTGATGGAACCCAACTCTAGATCAGTAAGGCTTTCCTTTTAAAGAGGGCTGGGGACTCTCCAGTGGGGAGGAGTGGTGAACAGGTCAGGCCTGCCTGGCCTCTGCCACTCTGGGCCCCAGAAGTGTTCTTCCTTCTCAGTTCTCTGACCCATATTTGACAAACTTTACCCTTGGTCCCTGTAGCACAGCTGAGATAGGCTGGGACACCAAACAAGACTTCTGAAGATGAAAGGAGCTCAAAAGAGAAGTAAACAGTATGTGACAGTTGCTTGGATTGTGCGAGCTCTAGCCCAGGTGGCTGGCTAGCCCTCCTGAGTGGTTGACCGACAGGATCCCTGTCTTGTGCTGAGTCCTGCCTGAGTCCCCACACCCTAGCCCATTTTAAGGACCAGGTCCCATCATATCCTAAGTCCTCATGTCTCTACTAACAGGGCGTAGTGTCTTGCCCCGCGAGGAAGGCATCCTGACACTTCTTTGATGAAACCTTAGAGACCTGTCCCAGCATTAGATTAGGTTAGAAACAATGGCTTTTCCCCTTAAGGAATTCAAACAGTCCTTGACAGTATTTAATTGAGTACTAATTGTATTCCTCAAGGAGCATAGTGTGAGTACCTGCTGTGCCAGGAATAGCACTAGAGGCTGGGAATAGTTAATGAGTAAGACAGGCAGTCCTGGCCCGGTGCCCATAGCACATGGTTACAGCGCCAGCCACATACACCAAGGGTGGTGGGTTTGAACCCAGCCTGGGCCAGCTAAACAACAATGACAATGGCATTGTGGCTGGTGCCTGTAGTCCCAGCTACTTGGGAGGCTGGGACCAAGAGAA
>CAUYON010105128.1:0-12899 GCA_963573935.1 Arctocebus calabarensis
TGTAGTCCCAGCTACTAGGGAGGCTGAGGCAAGAGAATCCCTTAAGCCCAAGAGCTGGAGGTTGCTGTGAGCAGTGTGACGCCACGGCACTCTACCCAGGGCGATAAAGTGAGACTCTGTCTCTACAAAAAAAAAAAAAAAAGGGGGCTATCACACATAATCTATGGTTTTCTCTTGTATTGATGTAATTCTTATAAAAGATCATTTAAATAGTAAAAGAGTAATATGGTAGGCATGATAGTGTACATACTCTTTCTCATATATATAATATACATGTGTGTGTATATCCATATGTCTATGTGTGGGAGTAGGCTGTGGTTGGCAGGGCCCCTACAGCCTGAGAAATACTCAGGGAATGACCCCCAGCCACGTCTCCTCCCTTAACAGCATTGTTTTCACCTCCTAAAAGTCATGTAGCCCATGCATACTTTCCTCGTTATTAGCCAGCTCACAGTTTTTCCTCTTTAAGGTTAATCTCTACCCCATGTATTAAGATTTATGCAATCTTGTTAAGATACTGTATAAATAAAGCTGTTTCCACGGTCCAGTGGCTAGCTAGAGTCATCAGCTGCCTCAGCCCTCCCGACACTATCCCATCTCACATCTCCTGTCTTTCATTGCCTCTCCTCATCTTTCTGGCTTCATTTCTCAGTTTCTCACCATTTCCACTCAAGTCAATTTTTCTTCCTTGAGCCGGGTTATCCTCTCTCATGCATGTACGTGATATCTATGTCTATATTGTCTATATGTCTATATCTACCCATTGATGGACACTTAGGTTGATTCCATACCTTGGCTATTATGAATAATGCTGCAATGAACATGGCCTCATCCCATTTAGAATGACTCTTACCCAAAAGTAAAAAAAAAAAAAAATAGCCATCACTGGTGAGTATATGGAGGAAAGGTAACACTGTTGGTGAGAATGTAAATTAGTACAGCCATTATGGTCAACACTATAGAGGTTGATCACAATACTAAAAAAAATTTGATCTAGCAATCCCACAATTAGATAGATATCCAAAGGAAAGCAAATCACTATGCCAAAGGAAACCCCACATAAATTTTATCATTCAAGAAACACCCTTTCACTTTTGATTCTTTTTAACTATTTTGGACAAAAGTCTTCTTAAACTCTATTTAATCCTCTCAGACTTGCTTTTGAGAGGAAACAACAGACATAATTCTTATTTTTTTTTTCATAAGGGCCCCATATCCTCTTTTTTATAATCAATAATATTTATGAAGGCTAAAGGGGCTATTGAAAAATGTAGGGACATTTGTTAGAGTTGGCCTTCATTCAATGGACTATTTTAAGTAATTCATTCAATTCAGTTTAATTCTTTTTGTGTGTTCTTTCTAATCAAGTTGTTAACTATTACTTATTGATCTATTCATGCACAAGACTTCAAAGCATCTTCATTCTCTCCTAATTCAGTGGTCGTAGTAATCTGCTGGTGACTGAGGAATCCCACATGAATGCAATTGAATTTGGTCTAAAGTAAAAATAAGTTTGACCTAAGTAAGGGCAAAAAGGTAATACTCATCTGTAAAGCATAAGAATCACAGTGCTTAGATTCTGGCTCATGTGTATTAATGGGTCGGTACATGGAGTACATTGGTTCAAAATGATCCTTCAGTGCAACTGATGTACTGGAGATGATGCTTCTGTTTTTATATCCTAACCCCAACAGTGAAATAAAGATGAAAATGTTAAGCTGGGGAATCAAGGAATCTAGTACAAAGATTCCCATTGCATTAGGAGCTAAAAGATTTTAGGCACTATTTAAAGCCCTGAGAAACCTATAAAATAATTGTGAAGACAAAACAGACACCCATGCATGTACACTAGCATACACACACACACGCACACACACGCACACACACACATGCCTTTTCTATCTTTCTAAAAAAAGAAGGAAAAAGATTGATATTTGTAAATGTTGAGTCTTAAGAGACATCGATTTTTCTCTAGACCTTGCTCTTGTCCTCTGTAGATCCTGATGTTCCAAGATGTAATAAATAGGAGTTAGACTAGATGGACTCAAAGGCTGTTTCTGACTGTCACATTCTGTGAGTTTATGGTTGTAAAAAGATTACTGAAATTATTAATCTTTGAGCCTGTAACACAACTTGAATTATAAACTTTGATGTTTACATTTGACTTTTGCTCATTTAAAACTGAATGGCTGAAACCTAAAGGAAAAATAAAATCTTTCAAAAACTAGCTTGAAAATACTAACTGGGGCTTAATGAATCTACCTTAAGTCTTTTTGAAGGCCAAAGGTGGTACCAACTAGACTACTTGTGGGAAATCTTTGAGTCAAGAAAATGAAGAACTTTGTTTATTTTTATTATTAATGAAAAATTCACATAGTGACCAGCAAAATTTATATATTTGGTGGAATGCCTTATCTGCATTATTCAAGTGACTGGGGCATAAGAATGGCCTAATTTCCTAAACTACTATACCATATTTAAAAGAAAATACTAGGGAAAAAAACAGGTAAAATGTTAGAATCTTTTGCATTTCATATCATTATCTGGACTGAGAAAGTCTATAAAATAAAATTGTCTTACTAAATGATTTTGAAATTATATCCAATCTTCTCTCTCTGGGAAGAACTAAAACTAAAACCATGCTGATGCATTAATTTACTTTCCAGGAATAGCAAAATAATTATAAATAGCAGTTAATATTTATAGAGCAATTACTAAGCAATGATTAATGTTGTAAGTTATCCAAATCCATTTAATTATCTCAATGGTTCAGTATAGTAGGTACTTTTATTATCCTTATTTTAAAACTAATGCAGTAGAGGCACAGCAAGGTAAATAAATAGCTCAGGATCCAACTGCTAAGAAATGTAAAGGCAACATTTGAACTTTTGAGTCTTTCTCGAGCAGAAATGCTCTTAATTACCCCTCTACACGTGATTGGTTGTTCAACTAAAGTTTCCCATGGCGTTGAGGTAATGAATATCCTGTCTGATCAAATTAAATGGAAATATAAATAACAGAAGAACATATTCGCAATTCATAAGTGAACAATTAGGTCAATCAACTGAATCTTACCTGATTTTTTAAAATTTTGTAAAGTTTATTCTTAAAATTTTCGAATAAAAATTCACTTTGCTATATTTACCTGAAAACAATATGCATATAATTATTTTTATCCTTTTAATTTCAGATTTCTATAATTTAATTCAAACTGACTTTAGTTTGCATTATGCAGTTTATTTAGGGTTCCAGTATGCATTATTCTTTATTTGAAGCTTTCTTTTCCTTACTGAGAATAATTTTTCTACAACTTTATTGAGGTAAAATTCAGTACAATAAATTCATAACACAAGAAGCATCAAGAATCTTAAATATTTCTAGTCTTCACAAGAGATACTACTGTTCAAATTGTGGTCTGTTTTTCTTTCCTTCCTTCCTTCTTTCTGTCTGCCTTTCTGTCTTTCTGTCTGTCAGTCTGTTCGTCTTTCTGTCTATCCTTTTTGTCTTTCTCTCTAATTTTCTGTCTGTTTGTCTTTCTGTCTGTCTCTCTGTCTATCTCTATCTCTCTGTCTCTGTCTGTCTGTCCCTCTGTCTGTCTTTTGAACTGTCTGTATGTCCTTCCTTTCTTCCTTCCTTCCTCCTTCCCTTCCTTCCTTCTTTCTTTCTCTTTCTCAATCTCTCTCTTTTTTCTCTCTTTCTCTCTTTATGCCTGTCTTCTTTTCTTTTCTTTTCTCTTTTCCTTTCTTTTCTTTTCTTTCTGATTGCCTGTCTTTCTGTATGTCTTAATGTCTTTCATTTTGTCTGTCTGTCTTTTTGCTTTTCTGTCTTTCTGTCTTTCTCTTGGTCTTTCTGTCCATCTTTCAGTCTGTCTCTCTGTCTTTCTGTCTGTCTGTCTCTCCATCTTTCTCTCCTTCTTTCTGTCTATTTCTTTCTTTCTTTCTCTCTCTCTCTTTCTCTATTTCTGTCTTCTCTCTCTTTCATTTTCTTTCTTTCTTTTCTTTCTTTCCAATTGTCTGTCTTTGTGACTATCTTTCTGCCTTTTTGTCTTCTGTCTGTGTTTTTGTCTATCTTTCTGTCTGTTTCCCTTTTTTTTCTCTGTGTGTCTGTCTTTCTGTCTGTCCATCTTTCTGTCTTTCTTTCTGTTTTTCTGTCTATCTTTCTTTCCCTCTGTCTTTCTGTCTGCCTGTCCCTCTTTCTGTCTGTCCATCTCTATGTATGTCTTTCTGACTTTCAAACTATCTTTTTGTCCTTCTGTCTGTCTGCCTTTCCTTCTTTCTTTTTTGTTTCTTTCTTTCTTCCTTTATTTCTGTCTGTCAATATTTCTACCTTTCTGTCTGTCTGTCTTCTGTCTGTGTTTCTGTTTTTCTGTCTTTCTTTCTTTTTTCTGTCTATCTGTCTTTCTGTTTTCTGTCTATCTTTCTGTCTGCTTGTCTGTCTTTCTGTCAGTCTTTCTTTCTTTCTCTTTCTGCCTGTCTTTCTCTGTCTATCTGTCTTTCTGTCTGTCCATTTCTCTGTCTGTCTGTCTTTCTGTCATTCTGCCTTTCAGAATGTCTGTCTGTGTTTATGTCTATCCCTTCCTTCCTTCCTTTCTTTCTGTCTGTCCATCTCTCTGTCTATCTGTCTTTCTGTCATTCTGTCTGTCTGTCTTTTGGAATGTCTGTGTGTCTTTCTTTCTTTCTTTCTTTCTTTCTTTCTTTCTTTCTTTCTTTCTTTCTTCTGTTCTTTCTTTCTGTCTATCTTTCTATCTGTCTGTCTTTCTCTCTGTCTTTTGTGTTTCTGTCTGTCAGTCTTTCTTTCTTTGTATGCAGTATAGTTTTTTAAGAGGAAAAGGTACACCAATATATCCCAAGAGCCTGATTGCCCAAAACATAGTAGGCTTCCAGCATGCATTTCTTGGATGAATGCATCCAATAAAATTATGAATATTAAAAAAAATGTAAAAAGGCAGTGTACAAACAAATGTGGAAACATAAACACAGAGAGGAGAATTTAAGAATGAGCCTCAGTGACTAGAGCTTAATAATAGACATTCTCTAAAAGTTACCTACAGAAGTATGTTAATTGGAATGGAAGAAGAAAAATCATCTCTGTTTGCAGATGGCACCATCTCATATGTAATAAACTCTAAAAATTACATAATTTTAAAAAAGCTGTTGAAAGTAATAAATTCAGCAAAGCAGTAGGTTACAAAGATGGCACTTAAAATTAAATTCCATTTCTATACACTAATAATGAGAAATAAAAATAGGAAATTGAAAAACAATTCCATTTGCAATACCATCAAAAAGAATACAATACTTAGGAATAAACTTAACCAAGGGAGTGAAAACTTACAGACCTAAAAATACAAAATATTTCCAACAGAAATTAACAAAAATAAATGATAACATATCTATATTCAAGGATTGTAAGACTAAATGTTATTAAGATGTCAACACTATCCAATGTTATCTACAGATTTATTGCAGTCCCTATCAATATGCCAATGACTTTTTTGCAGAAACACAAAAATCCATACTAAAATTCAAATAGAATCTGAAGTGACCCCAAAACTCAAAACAATCTTGACAAAGAACAAACTTGGAGGACTTTCATTTCTTATTTCCAAATTTACTACAGTGCTATAGTAATCAAAACAGTGTCATACTAGCATAAAAAATAATACATAAATGCATGGAATTGAATAGAGAGCTTGGAAATATACCATTGCACACATGTCCAATAGTTTTCAAAATGCATGCCAATACGTTCAGTGGGGAAAAGACAGTCGCTTCAACAAACGGTTTTGTGAAAACTGGTATCTATATAGAAAAGAATGAAGAACCTTATCTTTGGGTTCCTTTGGAACCTTATCTTACACCATATACAAAAATTAGCTGAAACACAATCAAAAACATAAACATAAGAGCTGAAACTATAAAACAAAAGAAAATCTGTTTGGAAAGTTTTATCTAATATGAAGCCAATAGATCAACAATTGCACACCCACACAAGAGAAAAAGACAAGTATATTCTAGTGGGAGAGAGAGGGAAGCAAGGAAAGAGGGAAGGAGAGGAAGGTGAGGGTTGGTAAACTCTCACCTAATCTCTACAATGAAAAGGTATATAGCACAACTCCTTGGGCAATGGGCTCAACTAACAATTGTACTTTACCTTAGAAAAGCAAACAATGTAACCTGATCACGTGTACCCTCACATATATATGAAATGTTATCAACCAATTTCTCAGTTGAGTACCTGTTCAAAAGAAATGAAAGCATGAACTCAGAGATATTTCCATACCCATGTTCATAACAGCATTGTTCACAATGAAGAAAAGTGGAATCAACTCAATAGTCTATCTTTAGATGAACAAATAAACAATATTTAGGACATACAACTAATGGAGAATTATTCAGCCTTAAAAAAATAAGGAACTTCTGATACATGCGATAGCATGGATGACCCTGAAAAACTTTATGCTAAGTGAAACAAGCCAGTTACAAAAGGAAAAATATAGTATGATTTTATTTATACGAGGTGCCTAGGGTAGTCAAATTTATAGAAACAGAAAGCAGATAGTAGTTGGCAGAGGCAAGAGGGAGGGAAGAATAGGGAATTTGTTTACTAAGTATGGAACTTCAATTTGGGCAGAAGTTCCTTATTTTTTAAGGCTGAATAATACTTCATTACTTGTATATTCCAAATATTGTTTATTTATTCATCCATGGACAGACTTTTGAGTTGTTTCCACCTTTCTTCATTGTTAATAATGCTGTTATGAACATGGGTATAGTTTTTAAAATCTTATTCCAGAAATAGAAAAAAATACATCAAACTTTGGGAAAGAGTGATAAGTATTTCATATATATATAGCTATATGAACATGTCAGTGGCACAAACACAGGATATATAGTAAAGAAATTCAGACACAGATTTCTTACAGAGAGAGATAGTAATGTGAAGAGTCACAGGGAAAATGTCATGTGAAAATGGAGGAAGGAATTTGGAATTATACTGCCACAAGCCAATGGACATCTGAGGATACCAGAAGTGGAGGGAAAAAGGAAGAATATTTTCCCTACAGATTTCAGAAGGTGCCTGACCCTTCTGACACCTTGATTTCAGATTTCTATTCTCCAGAATTACAAAAAAAAATTATATCTATTTTATAATCTACTCTGCTTTGTCATACTTGGTTGCAACAAATGTAGTAAATTAATAAACTACTGAAGTGAAACTACTGATATGAGGGAAGAGTAGCTTAGTGCACAGAATGTTTATCATGGCTGTCTTTAAATTTTTTTAGTGATTCTTACTGTTAGGCATAGAAAAAAATTGCAATTGAAAAAATCAACAAAACATGTAAAATCTTTAGCTTCTGGTACTGGGAGTTATTTTTGGCTCAAAGGCACAAGAAGAGTAGAATTAAAAACTGATTGTCACTTAGTACAAACAATTATTGATTGGTTTGTTTTGGTTTTGTTTTTAATCTTCACTCACTTTTCTGTATACTATTTTTCTTTACCATATATCCTGTGTGTGTGCCACTGACATGTTCATACAGCTATATAGATATGTTAAGAAATACTTACCACTCTTTCCCAGAGTTAGATGTACTTTTTCTATTTCTGGAATAAGATTTAAAAAAATATTCAAATACTTCTTGTTTTAGGGGACAAGGCACAAAAGATGCTCTGTATGTAGCTGGAAACCTGGAATCCTGTGGCAGCATTGAACATGTTCATTAGCTCAACACATCTGAATGGTTACTATTTAGGTCTGTTTAGGTCTGGTGGATGAAATTTTCAAAAATTATCTAGGTGAATGAGGAATCCAGGGAAAAGCAATCATGGAGCCAGTCAACAAGCTAGTGACATCTATGAAATATTTGTTTATCTGGGCAGTTATTTTGGCTATGTGTTTTTATTCCTGGAATAAGTGTTTCATTGACAGATACTCTTTTAATGTGTCCAGTGAAAAAGAGCCCGTTGGTATCCACTAAGACATTAGTTCTTAAGTAATTAATATACTCATCCAAGCATTGAACCCTGTGAGAATATATATAAAGGTAGAGTTAGCAGAAAATATATATGGAGGTAGAGTTAGCAGAGATAAAGTTTTCAATATAGTTTTCTCAAAGAACACTCCAGAATTCAAACACACAAGTGCCTGTTGCCCCTTCCAAAGGAGTTATCTTGGAAGAATAATTTGCATATTTAATATTAAAATACCTTTCTGCTTTTTGGAAGTTGTCAATGTTTGAAAAATAAAACAAATTCTGTAAAGAGTGATTTCAGTATGTAACCTATTTTGGAAGACCTAAGAGAGGCTAATTACCAATTGTTTTGCATCCGTGCCTTTCCAGGCCCATAGTCTGTGAATCAACTGAAAGTCTTCTTATAGAAATAATCTCTAAAGACCAGGAGTGGTGGCTCACACCAATCATCCAAGCACTTTGGAAAGATATAGTGAGAAGATCACTTGAAGTCTGGAGTTCAAGACCAGCCTAGGAAACATAGACAATATCTCTTTGTTTTTGTCTGAATTATTTAAAAGTTCTGTCTTTAATTTCTGAGATTCTTTCCTCAGCCTGATCTTGTCTATTGTTAAAGCTTTCAAATATAGTTCACACATCCTACAATGAATTATTTAGTTTCATTATTTTTATTGGGTTGTTATGACAAGTATCAGTGTTATTGGTAAATTTCTTATTCATATACTGAATTGCTTTTTTTTTACTTCAAAATATTAAGTGGATACAAATATTTTTAGTTACATGGATGCCTTTTGTAATAACTGAGTCACAGATATAGGTGTGTCCATTGCCCAGTTGTTTTTGTTCTTTGTATTGTTTTTCAGAATTCTCTTATGTATAAACAAAGTTATTTAAATCAGTATTTTGAATTACTTACCTTGGAGTTAGAGAGTTTCTTTTTGATTAAACTTTATTGCTAGAATATTATTGTGTTCCTTTGGAGGGCACATATTTCCTTTTTCATGTTTTGTCTGTCCTTATGAATTGAAATAAGTATTTCATTGACAGATACTCTTGTGTATCTGCATGACTGGTGTAATAGTCACTTCTGCCTATTTCTGGTTTTACTGTTGTAAAGGAGGATTATTTTGGGAAGAGGTGTCTGTGATGTTGGTTGAGGGTACTTAAGCGTTGATTCTGGGTACATGCAGTAGTATAGTCTTCTTATGACTTCTTTCACAGTAAAAAAACTAGTGCTTTCTGTGATTTTCTAAAAGTGATAAAGTGTAGTTACAATTGGAGGTTATGGTAAAGTTGTTGTAAGAACTGGAACATAATCTTTAGGTTGAATTAATGGCCACAGTATGCTGAGCTTGCCTATTATTTGCCCCAAACATATGAATATCAAATTGTGCTATAATGTTAATGAGTTAATGAATACTTCAATGTAACTGAACAATAGGAATTTTTAAGCTCCTTTTTAATCTTACATGACAAGGCTCAGATTTGTGGCCCACAATGAATGAAAAATCATTATATTGTACATGAATGCATTGAATTGTCAGTTGACAGAGCAAAGAGCTACCATAGGGTTGTTGTAAATCTCCATTCCATATCTGTTGTTCCTTTATTCCACAGTAAACACAGTGAGAACCCTGCTTCCCAATAATACCAATATTTCTTCTATCCTAGAATGTATAATTTGAGAATTGAAACCAATATGAGTTCTGAAAACAAACACAAAGAGTAAAATAAAAGAATTCTTTGATTCTTTTTGTATTTAGACTATATTCTTGCTAAAGTACAGCCAGTGTATGATTTCAAATATTATCTGAATTATTATTTTTTATCTGTGCACTTATTTTTTTTTAAATTCTTATTAAATCATAATTGTGTACATTAGTGCAATCAAGGGGCACAATGTGCTGATTTCATATACAATCTGAAATATTTTCATCAAACTATTTAACATAGCTTTCATCACATTTTCTTAATAACTATATGTAGACATTGGTATTCTGAATTTAATAAGTTTCACCTGTACCCTTCTAAGATGCACAATAGGTGTGATCCCACCAATCGCCTTCCCTCCACCCATCCTCCCTATTTCCCTCCCCTCCCTTGCTCTTTTCCCTGTATTCTTGTGCTATAATTGGGTTTTAGCCTTTATATGAAAGCTATAAATTAGCTTCATATTAGGGCTGAGAGTACATTGGATACTTTTTCTTCCATTCTTGAGATACTTTGCTAAGAAGAATATTTTCCAGCTCCATCCAGGTAAATATGAAAGAGGTAAAGTCTCCATCTTTCTTTAATGCTGCATAATATTCCATGGTATACATGTACCACAATTTATTAATCCATTCATGGATTGATGGGCACTTGGGTTTCTTCCATGACTTAGCAATTATGTATTGAGCTGCAATAAACATTCTGGTACAGATATCTTTATTACTATGTGATATTGGGTCTTCTGGATATATACCTAGTAAAGGAATTATAAGATCGAATGGCAGGTCTATTTATAGATCTCTAAGTATTCCCCAAACATCCTTCCAAAAGGAATGTATTAGTTTGCATTCCCACCAGCAATGTAGAAGTGTTCCCTTTACTCCACATCCACGCCAGCATCTCTGGTTTTGGGATTTTGTTATGTGAGCTAATCTTACAGGAGTTAGATGAAATCTCAAAGTAGTTTTGATTTGCATTTCTCTGATGATTAAGGATGGTGAGCATTTTTTCATGTGTCTGAAGGCCGTGCACCAATCTTCTTTAGAGAAGTTTCTCTTTAAGTCCTTTTCCCATCCTGAGATGGGATCGCTTGTTCTTTTCTTGCTCATATGTTTGAATTCTCTGTGTATTCTGGCTATTAAACCTTTGTCGGAGGCAAAACTTGCAAATATTTTCTCCCATTCTGAGGGCTGTCTGCCTGCTACACTTACTGTGTTCTTACCAGTGCAGAAGCTTTTTAGTTTGATCAGGTCCCAGTACTGTATTTTTGATACTGCTTCAATTGCCTGGGGAGTCCTCCTCATAAAAGATTCACACAGGTCAATTCCTTCAAGAGTTTTCCCTGCACTTTCTTCTAGTATTTTTATAGTTTTATATCTTAAGTTTAAATCTTTGATCCAGTGAGAGTCTATCTTCTTTAATGGTGAAAGGTGTGGGTCCAGTTTCAGTCTTCTACAGGTCGCCAGCCAGTTCACACAGCACCTTTTGTTAAATAGGGAGTCTTTTCCCCACTGAATATTTTGAATTGGCTTGTCAAAGATCAAATAGTGGTAAGTAGCTGAGTTCAGCTCTTGGTTCTCTATTCTGTTCCACACATCCATCTCTCTGTTTTTGTGCCAGTACCATGCTGTTTTGATCACTATCAATTTATAGGAGAGTCTCAGGTCTGGTAGCGTGATTCCTCCTGCTTTGTTTTTATTTCTGAGAAATGTCTGGCTATTCAAGGTTTTTCCTGATTCCATATAGAACGGAGTATTATTTTTTTGAGGCCTTTAAAATATGACAATGGAGTTTTAATAAGAATTGCATTAAAATTGTATATTGCTTTGGGTAATATGGACATTTTAACAATGTTGATTCTTCCCAGCCTTGAGCATGGTATGTTTTTCCATTTGTTGACATGTTCAGCTATTTCTTTTCTTAGAGTTTCATAGTTCTCTTTATAAAGATCTTTCACATCCTTTGTTAGATAGACTCCCAAATATTTCATCTTCTTTGATACTTCTGTGAAAGGGATAGAGTCCTTGACTGTTTTTTCAGCTTGATTATTATTATTGGTATATATAAAGGGTACAGATTTATTTATGAGATTGATTTTGTAGCCTGAGACACTGCTGTATTCCTTGATCATTTCTAAAAGTTTCATAGTAGATTCCCTGGTGTTTTCCAGATATACAATCATATCATCTGCGAAGAGTGAAAGTTTAATCTCTTCTGATCCCATGTGGATACCCTTGATCACCTTTTCTTCCCTAACTGCAATGGCTAAAACTTCCATTATGATGTTGAAGAGCAGAGGAGATAATGGGCTACCTTTCCTGGTTCCTGCTCTAAATGGAAATGATTTCAATTTAACTCCATTCAATACAATATAGGCTGTGGGCTTGCTGTAGATGTCCTTTATTAGTTTAAGATATGTCCCTTCTATACCAATTTTCTTAAGTGTTCTGATCATGAAGTGATGCATGATATTATCAAAAGCTTTTTCTGCATCAATCGCGAGAATCATATGGTCTTTATTTTTTTAATTTGTTTATGTGCTGAATTACATTTATGGATTTACGTATATTGAACCAGCCTTGAGATCCTGGGATAAAGCCCACTTGGTTGTGGTGTATAATTTGTTTGATGTGTTGCTGGATTCTGTTTGTTAGGATCTTATTGAATATTTTTGCGTCAATATTCATTAGTGATATTGGTGTGTAGTTTTCTTTTCTTGTTGGGTCTTTTCCTGGTTTAGAGATCAAGGTGACATTCACTTCATAGAATGTGTTGGGTAGTATTCCATCTTTTCCTATATTTTGGAAAAGGTTGAGTAATATAGGTACTAGTTCCTCTTTAAAGGTTTGGTACAATTCTGATGTGAAACCATCTGGTCCTGGGCTATTCTTTTTAGGGAGATTTTCTATAGTTAATGCTATTTCCAAACTTGATATTGGCCTGTTCAACATTTCCACTTCATTCTGGGTAAGTTTAGGCTTACCAAGTGCATCCAAGTATTGGTCAGTTTCCTTCAGATTTCCATATTTCTGAGAGTAAAGTTTCTTATAATATTCGTTAAGGATGTTTTGAATTTCTGAGGGGTCTGTTGTTATTTCATCTTTATCATTTCTGATTGATGAAATTAGAGATTTTACTCTTTTTTTCCTGATTAGAGTAGCCAAAGGTTTATCTATTTTATTGACCTTTTCAAAGAACCAACTTTTTGATT
>CAUYON010105132.1:60-33095 GCA_963573935.1 Arctocebus calabarensis
CGCTTCTGTGATAGGAAGACAGAAGTAGGAAGGGGAGGGGAGGGGAAGGGAGGGGAAGAAAGGAGAAGGGAGAGAAGGGGAGAAAAGAGGGGAGGGAGGAGAGGAGAGGGGAGGAGATGAGATGGGAGGGGAGGGGGAAGGAAGGGGAGGAGAGAGGAGGGGAGGGAAGGGAAGAGAAGGGAGAAAAGAAAGAGGGGGGATGGGAAGAGAGGGGAGAGGAAGAGAAGGGAGGGGAGGGAAGGGAAGGGGAGGGAAGGGGAGGGGAGGGAAGGGGAGGTAAGGGAAGGCAAGAGAAGTGAGCAAAGAAAGAGGAAGGGCGGCTGGATGCAGAAACAGCAGTATTCTGAGACTGCAGGATTCTTGAGACTTCTGGTACCCAGCCTTATTCTCCAACCCACGGACCCCATGGAGACGGCACAGAAGCCTCACAACTTCTCAGATCTTTTCAAATAAACGAAGAGAAACCGTGCGTCTGCCTGCTACATACCGTGAAGTCCGTTTCGTAAGCTGACTGGAGGGAATCCGGACATTCATTTTATCGCTATCATCATCTTATAAAATTACGGATATTATCTTATATATATATATTCAACATATAATTTTTAAATTAAAATAAGAAAAGAAAATAAGAAAATAAAAATAAGAAAGAAAAATAAGGAGGTGCCACCAGTCTTGCATACCAGTTATGGGAATAAAAAGTTAAAGCGTTACTTGTGAAGGGCAATTTCATAAAACAACACTGTATGTAGAAAGATATCTCTTTTAAAAAGTACATGTGATTTGAAGCATCAATTCCACTTCTATAAATTAATACTAAGTAAATAATTAAATATGTGCACACAGTGACCCACAAAGATGCCCCTCACACCACTGTATGCAATAGTAAAAGGAACAACCTCGACACCTGTGGATGAGGATTTATTGAATAATTGGTGAGAAACTAAAAAAATGAAATAAATTTCTGTGGATACACAAGAGCGGCTACCCGTGATGTGATATTAAGCCTTTGTGAAGTCACAGAAAATATGTATGCGGCAAAATATGTACATTTATAATATTTATTTATGCCTGGGAACATTCTGAAGTAGTGTCCAGAGTCTATCTCTGCACTTGAGTATTATTTTGTAGTTTTACGACGAGTGTCAATCCACTTATAATATCTTTTCATTTTGGAAAATATAAAATGAAATAATAATGTAGTCTTAAAAAGAAGGCAGCCGACAGACCCAAAGAGAAGCTGAAACAAAAGAGAAAGAAAAAAGAAATGGAAGAAGAAGTGTTTTGGTGGGAGTGCCGTCAGCCGCTTCTGGAGAGGGGACACGGCAGGCTGTCCCCCCAGGGGCCCGGGGACCCTGCATGCCAGGCGCTAACAGCACTCAGACCCTCCATATTCACGACCTCCCTTAATTCTCCCACTCTCTCTGTTGGGGAAGGGCTCCGACTATCCCCATTTTACAGATGTGGAAACTTATCCTCCCCTGGGTGGCGGTTACAGCCCCCCTGCAGATGCCCTGGGGAGCATTTTGACATCCGTGTCCCCAGCAGATAGGCACAGGTGAACAGCTTTCATCCTCAGACTCCCATCCTACTTTCGTGACTGACGTCCCACATTTTGGCTTCAGATAGACGTCAGTTGCTTCACATTTTGAGGCATTCAAATTGCTATTCAGGACAGAAAAGGGTTTGGACATTTGAAAAGCCAGCAGGTGGAGGAGGGAGAAGCCACGTGTCCAGGGAGCCGGCCTTCTCTGAGATCCTGACCTGAGGACACTTCCTGGTTGCTGGCAAATAAAAAGCAGATGTTATGAGAAGCGTCTGCCTGCAAAGACACATGCATTTCTCAGGGCCTTGGAAAGGCGGCCCCTCGCTCTGTTAAGTGATGAACGCTTTTGGCTGTGAGATGCCTCAGGTCTCCATGGTGGCACGTGGTGCCCTGTGGCTGCTGGGGGCTGCCCAGCTCTAGCAGAGGGTTTGATCTGAGGGCATGAGTTGGTCTGAGCCCCCTGAAGTCAGCAGGTGGTCGGGAGGTCACTTCACCAGGCAGATATTTTAGTCAAGATTCTATTTGAAGGCAACAGTGGTTGTCCTAGATTCACAGGGAAATGATAACACCCATGAAGGACGTGGGACGGAATGGACCCGAGTGTGAGTGTGGCTGATGCCCGTGGATGGGGGGAGGCTAGAAGATTGGGCTCTGCAGGCCAAATGGTCGCGAGGACTCTGATCTACCCGCTTCCTCTCCAGCTCTGTGACCTGGAGGCTAGCCTCACTCTGCCTCATTTTCCTCCTCTATAAAAAGAGGGCTCATCATTACTGCCATCAGGGAAGCGTCTAGATAAGAAGAGGCTCCTTATACGGGGCCAGAGTCCAGCCAGTGTCCATAGAACAATGGAGATGGTCATTGGTCAAAGGCCCCAAATAAGCAAGAGAGAGGGGGCCCAGAGTGAGGCCATAGCTGGAACAACCAAGAAAAGGAGGGTGAGGATGCCAGGAAGGGTGCAGGCTGCGGGCATGTCCCCAGCCAACCCACCGTATCTCCTGGCTATCTCTCCACGATGCTCACACCTCCTGGACTATACTTGTTCCTCCATTTGCAAACTGAGCTGCTGCTTTGATCAAATGATCTCCTCACTTCTGCACTGAAGTTTCTAAACTCACTTACAGAAGATTCCTGACTCACACACACTGCACAACACCATTGGATTCATTCCATGTATTCCTTGTGGTTGAGGATGGCTCTTAACCTGCTTTCAAATCATTTCTGTTTAAATGCACATGTGGCTTTCTTTGTTTTTAGAGTTTGCTTTTATTGGGGCAGAACAAGGTTTTTTTGTTGACATTTTGTGATGAAGGTATTTTTTATCATTGTCGTCGTTGTTAATTCTAATTAAGCTTCCCTTGTTCATCAACAGCTTTCTCTCACATCCCCTCTTTAATTAATTAAATTTTTAAATCTAAGAGTAACATATGCTCTTGTGAGAAATTCCCTACATGCATGTATATAACACAGAAGAACATGTGTGCTTATTACTTTATAGGCCCATTATTTTTGAAAATGTGATAACATAATTTTACAATCGATATTTTCTGCGATTTGCTTTTTTCATTTAACGTGAATCAGACAGATGTAGAGGTATTGACTTTATTGAATTTATTTACATTGTTACCAGTTGCATAGTATTCTATAATATTATGTGCAATAATTTATTTAACCAGCTTCTCACTGATGCACATCCTCACGTGGGATATTAGGTTGCTGTGAGTTTTTGTTATTTCAAACAATACCACACCAAATATCTTTTATGGACTTACGCAATTGCATGCATACAATAAATTCATAGGAGAGAAATTACAATTGATTTTCTAATGGATTTGTTTGGAATAATATTTATAGAATCTTAAATGGTAGGGCTAGCTTGAAAATGGACTCTTTTCAGCAAGCGTCAGACCAGAATGAATCTTGAAACCCAACAGAGAAAGTTACATGGCAGGACAAGTGGATTTCCACTCCTGCAATATGCTGGTCTTTTCTTATCACAGGAAGTATTTACCTGGAGCCATTTTTTTTTGCAAGGAGACACTTCCTGGGGCAACAAACAGGTGAGTGCTGTGCACAGGTATTTGCAGGTGTGGGGAAACCAAGAGGTATGTTCTGTGATCCGATGCACAACAGCTTGCTAGATGGGAAATAATCATGGAATTTCAGGAGAGCTGCTCAGGGCTAGTCCTGCCTGAAGTATTTGCGTGCCTGCTTTTTACCCAGTTGTAGGCTAAAGGACTCTGGTTTTGATCTAGAATAAGTGATGTCCAGGTGGCTCTAGAAGACGCTGATGCACAGCCTACCTGGGTGAGGGTTTTGGCTCTAAGGAACTAGGGATCAGCAGGTCTGAGAGGTAGAGTCTTGGTCACCCCAGTTCTCTCTGTGGTTTTCTTAGGGGCCCAGCACAGATGATTGGGATGAACTGTTGTGAAATGCTCCCACGAGCCTCGATCAAGAAGATAAGGGACATTTGCTCCCGCTGACTTTGTCCTTGATGCCTAAGGAGTGGGTGAGAGAGAATGTTGCCTAGAGTCAGCTACAGAAGTGGGTGGCCTGGGTGATAAGGGACCCACATGTGTCTTGCCCCCCATCCCATAGCTTGGTGGCTCAGAGCTCATAGTGAAGAGACCACTTCAAGACTACAGTAGTGTTATCGTATATTTTTACTTTTCTATTCCATTGTTCCCTAAATATACACCAAAACCCCTTGACCCATCCCAGTTTTTAGATAAAATTAAAATATTAAAATGAGATCCCCTCCACTAGAAGGTAGGCTACAGGTTAAAATTCGAGTCTTCTAGCAGCTGATGAAAAAGTAAAAGCGTGAACAAGTATGTGATTCACCCAGACCCAACAACCTGTCTGTGGTGGATGGTCACCTTTGGGCACTTCTTGAGTAATTCCTAATTACCTTTTCTGAGTCTGGATATAAAGGACGTCAAAAGTATTTTTGCCTAGCTAAGTTCTACTCTAGCTTCTGTGGCTTGAGAACTGAGTGACAGAGACTTCACATATTTGAATCTGTTTTTGTAGCTGTCAGATAAAATAATAATTCTTGCCAGGACTCTCTGACAGAGCTATCATGAGGGCCCAACGGAATATAGTAAATAAATCAGTTTTCTTAACTATAATGCTTTGAAAATGATTGACCATAGTGCTAATGACTGTACCTTATCAATTAACTCAGTGTTTCAAGGCATTCACTCATCCATCCATCATCCATGCATCTATGAATCAATCTATCCATGCATCCATGCAGCTATCATGCATGCATCCATCATCCATGCATCTATCCATCCATCCATCATTCATTTATCTATCCATCCATCCATCCATCTATTCATGCATCCATCATCCATGCATCTATCCATCCATCCATCCTTGCATCCATCATCCATGCATCCATCCATCCATCCATCCATCCATCATCCATCCATCTATATGCATCCATCCATGAATCCATCATCCATGCATCCATCCATCCATCCATCATCCATGCATCTATCCATCCATCCATCATCCATTTATCTATCCATCCATCCATCCGTCCATGCATCCATCCATCCATCCATCATCCATGTATCTATCCATCATCCACCCATTCATCCATCATCTATGCACCTATCCATCCATCCATTCATCCATGTGTCTATCATACATGCATCCATCCATCTATCCATCCATCCATGCATTCATCATACATGCGTCTATCCATCCATGCATCTATCCGCCCATGCATCCATCATCCATGCACCTGTCATCTATGCATCAATCCATCATCTGTGCATCTATCATCCATGCATCTCTCATCCATCCATCCATTGTCCATGCATCCATCCATGCATCTATCTGTCCATACATCTATATCCATCCATTCATCTATCCATCCATGCACCCATGCATCTATCATCCATCTGAGCATCTATCCATCCAGCTATCATCCATGCATCCATTCATCCATTCACACATCTATCCATCCATCCATCATCAATGCATCCATCCATGCATCATTCATATACCTATTGTCTACAAAACTATGCATTGATCATCCATCCATCCATCATCCATTCATCATCCATCCATGCATTCATGTATCCATGCATCCATGCATCTATACATCCATCCATGCACCTATACATCCATTCATCTATCCATCCATGCATCTGTCTGTCCATACATCTATATCCATCCATTCGTCTATCCATCCATGCATCTATCATCTATCTGAGCATCTATCCATCCATCTATCATCCATGCATCCATCCATCTATGGAGGATCCATCATCAATGGATCATCTATCTGAGCATCTATCCATATCATCTATCTGAGCATCTACCCATCCATCTATCATCAATGCATCCATCCATGCCTCATTCATATACCCATTGTCCACAAAACTATGCATTGATCATCCATCCATCCATCATCCATTCATCATCTATCCATGCATCCATCCTCCATCCATTCATCATCCATCCATGCATCCATCCTCCTATTCCCAGTCCTCAGAAGCTGCTTTCTAATGGGGAGACAAACAAATATAATGGACATTATAATATCTCACAAAAAATTTTTCCAACTTACTAAGATCTAGAAAAATGGACATAAATGATAAAAGCCTTGTATGCAGTGTTGTAGCTAGGAAGGGTATGTGACAGCAGCTATACTCCTATTGGGAAGTGCAGTTCCAAGAGGCTGGTAGGTTTGGTCCTCTGTCAACCTGGGGACTGAGCTGGCATATTTGGGGGTTACAGCAGACCTGCAACTGGGTGGCCAATCCCTATGAAGCTGTCACCCGCAGAAGCTGGGGAAGCTAAGTCTGTAGAGGGCCGCTCCATCAGACACTTTGTGCACTTGTAGGATGCCGTGCTCAGCTGGTCCAGGGTGAGGTATTTCCACTGCAGCTTTCATTTGAATCAGGGACAAAATAGAAGCTCAGTTGTTGAAGAAGCTTCCTGTCATCTCAAATTTTTAAGGCAAGCTCATTTGCTAAGCCTGCACTCCTAGAACACGCCATCTCCAACAGCCACTGATTTTGTTTTCCTTTTCAAGAGCTTGAGTTTCTTTGTGAGCCAAGGGGGGTCTCTCTTACTGCAGTCATTGCCATGGTATTTGGAGGGTCCAGCAAGGACACACACATATACAAGGCTACATCCAGAGGGAGCTTCCTCCAGCCCTAGGATGGAACAGCATGCCCATGTTTGTACATGCTTCTGAAAATTATCAAAATGCAGGTTCTACTCAATGGAGTATTGTTTCTTGAATAATCTCTATTATTTGTCACTCTCACTGTATTTGCCAGTTTCAAAGAGCTTGGTCTTATTCATTCGGTTATTGTGCTTTCATTGAAGGCTTACTATGCGCTTCGCTGCCATTCAATGTGTGGACTGCACCTGAAAAACAGAACAGTTGTTGTTAGAACAGGTTAGGAGGGCAGGAGGCGGGAGAACCCCAGAGCCGTGGACAGTTGGTCCAAACTCTTGGGGTAGAATAAGCTACCTGGTCATTAGTCCCTGCAGTGCATCTGTCCTCCAAGGTGATGGGACACAGGGTCCTGGGACCCCTCTTTCTCCCTCTCCCTGTGTACCCATGAGACTGTCAGTAATGCTATGGCCATGTATATGGCCTCAGCAGACATGCAAGTGGTGGAGGTGAGGGGTACGAATGTAGGAGACCTCAAGGCTGCTCAGTTTACAAGCAGGCATCACAGTAAAGCTGCCCTTGGGCCCCTCTTATGCTCTTTAGAAGAATGCATTAATGGGGCAGCACCTGTCGCTCAGTGAGTAGGGTGCTGGTCCCATATACTGAGGGTGGTGGGTTCAAGCCTGCCCTCAGCCAAACTGCGACAAAAAAATAGCTGGCGTTGTGGCAGGTGCCTGTAGTCCCAGCTACTTGGGAGGCTGAGGCAAGAGAATCGCCTAAGCCCAAAGCTGGAGGTTGCTGTGAGCTGTGACGTCATGGCACTCTATCAAGGGTGACAAAGTGAGATTTTGCCTCTAAAAAAATAAAAAATAAAGATTGCATTGAAACCCTCCATCCAACTGACAAAGACAGAAATGAACAGGGTCCTGTGTAATATGCAGTCTCATGAACCATGTTTGTACACTTACCACATAATCCTTAATTACTTCCATACTTTTATGTATAAAGAGCTTTGACTGCATTTCTGGATACTTAGTAGACTGAATAACCCCAAATTATTCTTCTCTCTGAATTTGGGCAATCCTTGTAGGGGAGCTTTAGCTTTAAGGTTGGCGGTATGGTGCATATTATTTCTGAATACATTTCCTTGGAGTCATTGATCCACCGAGTGTCAAATAAAATGTGATACCCACAAAATTCATGTATGACCCTGACATTTTTCCAGTACTTAAAGTAATTGCCCTTCTGTTTAATAACAGTGTTTATAAAATTACTTTCTGATTGGCTGGGTCCATGGCACACTTGTGTCAATAATCTGTTGCAAATATATGCCTGTGGCCTTTGGCCTTGGTTTTCAAAATAATTTTCATCTCTTAAGCGTGAATCGGTGGCAGGCCTGGGAGCTAAGAGTCAAGGCTCCTGTGCACCAATCTTCTATGACTCTTTGGTCCTGGGCATTTGAGAATTCTCATTTCAGCTTCCTGGGTTTGTATATTCAATGGAGGACCAGCTGTGAGTCCTGGGTGATTTCTGAAACTTTCTGAACGGATTTGAGATCGTGGCTTGAGCAGCCCATCTTCCGAATTCAGTACCCCTGAAAGGAGGATCTTTTTATTTCCTTAGCGAGTTTTATTCTCCACATTTTACATATTTAGAAATGGGAGATTGTGAACGGGTGGTTCACTTTCCAAGACCGTGTAAGTGGAAAGGAGATGTTCTCTAAAACCCAACAGGATGTTGAGACTCTTGGAGATAAGTATCTAGATTTAAAGCTAACATTAAGGGGTAGCACTTGTGGCTTAAGGAGTAGGGTGCCGGCCCCATATACCAGAAGTGGCAGGTTCAAACCCAGCTCTGGCCAAAAAAATAACTGCAAAAAAAAAAAAAGTAAGATAAATAAAAAATAAACCTAACATTAAAACAGACACTCAAGGCTACATACTAAACATTTTTATTCCTGATTTTGAGGGACCACCATCTCTTTACCAATCGGGGGGGAAAGGGTGTCCATGGGGAAGGGTGACCAGGGATTCCCCGCCCAACAGTGAGACCAAACAGGTCCCAGGGAAAGATCCACACCATTTGAATTTTCTATTTTGATTAATTACGGATGTTCCAACCACCTTCCTATCTTTTATTGTTTGTCCCAGTGGAACTTCCAAGAATATATTTTTTAATTTACTTTAAAAATTTTTATTCCAAAATAATATCAGATATATAAAGAATTGCCAAAAAAAAAAATAATAATAATATAAAGAATTCACCCAAAATCCCTATTCCTGGGTTTTTTAGATGCTAACATCTTACATTTCCTTAGTTCAATGATCAAAACCAGGAAATTACCCTCGATACAATATTATTAATTAATATACAGGCCCTGTTCAAATTTCACTGGTGTCTCACTAATAACCTGTCCCTGGGCAAGGACTGGGCCAGGACCCCACACTGCATTTAGTTGTTGTATGTCCTCAGCCTGCCCGGTCAGGGGCAGGTCCTCAGCCTTGTCTTGTCTTTTATGACCTTGACACTCTGGAAGAACAACAGCGCGTTATTTTGCAGAATGCCCCTCAGTTTGGTGTTGCCTGCAATTTTCTCATGATTAGATTAGAGTTATGCACTTGTAGGGAATGCTGTGGGAACGATGCTGTGTCCCCATCAGGAGGAACACAGGTGACGTTTCCTTAGTGACAATGTTAAATTTGGATCATTTGGTTAGGACAGCAAGCTCCAGGGTTTCTCAACTGTAAAACTTACTATTTTTTCCTTTGCCATGAAAGAGTATCTCCCGGGGAGGAACTTGGAGACGACACAAATAACCCTTTCCCTTTTCAGACTTTTGTCCATTAATTTTTACATCCATTGGTAGACTCTGCCAACAACAACTGTCATTTGGAGACTCCAGTTGTGATTTTCTACCTCCCTCACTCCTGTATTTCTTAAATTGGAATTCTTCCCTAAAGAAAGGCTGTTCCTTATTCTCTTTAGTTACTCAATTCTTTTTTATCGGTGTGGACTCACCAATATTTAATTTATCACATGGGTTATAAATCCATTGCTATCAACGTTTTGTTGTTCAAATTTTGTGTCAGATTTGGCCATTGGGAACATCTTTAAATTGGCCTTGTGTTCCGTCGACATGCCTCCATTATTTTTTAAGTGCTCACAAAGGGTTTTTCTGTTTGCCTTAATACGTGCACATAACTAGAACCATACAAACTCCTGCATAAGGAGAATTGAGTCTTTTATCCCAAACTCTTAAGCCCACCATAGATAGTGAATGAGTATATTTCAATAATTTTTCTATGCAAATATGTGCATGTATATATATATATATATTTTTTTTTTTTTTTTTTTGAGACAGTGTCTCAAGCTGTCACCCTGGGTTGAGTGCCACGGCATCAGAGCTCACAGCAACCTCCAACTCTTAGGCTTAAGCAATCCTCTTATCTCAGTTTTTCAATTTTTAGTAGAGACGGAGGTCTCACTCTTGCTCAGGCTGGTCTCAAACCTGTGAGCTCAAGCAACCCTCCTGCCTCGGCCTCCCAGAATGCTGGAATTACAGGCGTGAGCCACCACACTCAGGCCTGCATGTATATATTTTTAAACAAAAATTGAAGCATAAGGAATATGCTATTCTATACCTTGCTTTCTTCTTTACCAATATATCACGTATATCTTGTCATATCTTCTACATTTTTTGGTTTATTAAATCATAGCTGTGTACATTATTGCAATTGTGGGGTACAATGTGCTGGCTTCATATATAATCTGAAATATTTTCATCAGACTGTTTAACATAGCCTTCATGGCATTTTCTTAGTTTTGTATGAAGATATTTATATTCTGTGTTTAGTAAGTTTCATGTGTACCCTTCTAAGATGCACCATAGGTGTAACCCCCCCAATTACCCTCCCTCCACCCATCCTCCCTTCTTCCCTCCAGTCCCGTTACAGAGAGTTCCTAGCTCCTTAGTAGAGATTTACTATAATTTACTGAGTTAGTGCCTGTTTATGAAATATTGATCATACATACTATATAATCAAATATACTGTATATATATGTATTTTTTTTCTCTCTATAACTGGCCACTTTTGGAGGAAGGGGAGGAAGAAAGAGAGAATGAGAAAAAGATTGAGAAATAGAGAGATTTTGTACAGCAAATTATAAGCAGAACTGCTCGAAGATGAGAACCTTTGCCCATCTGATAGGTTTCTGGTTGTTTTTATTTGCATGTCTTTAATTATGAGTGACATTTAACATCTTTCCATATGTTTAAAACTCATTTATATTTCTTTCTCTACGAATTGGCTTTTCAAATCATTTGCCCATTTTTTTTTCCCTATTGAATGATTGATATCTTTCTCACCGATTTGCAAGAGCTTATTATATATTAAGGAAATTAGCCCGTTTCTGTCATTTATGTTATAAATATTTTCCCAGTTTGTCATTTGCCTTTTGATTTTGTTTATAATTTTTTTTTATCATAACAAGGTTTCGGGGATTTTTATCCTTAGATTCATCTGTCATCTCATGGCTTCCCTGACATGCTTGCTCCTCAGTTTTATTTTAACCTATGTGTTTCCTTTTATCCACCCCCCACCCCCACCCCAGTTTTTGCCTTCAGATCCTTAACTGGGTTGATTTTATTTCAGTGTAAAAAGTGAATTAGGGTTTCAGTTTTATTCCTTTATCCTTCCTCCAACCTAATGGCAAGCCAGTTGCCCAAACACCATTTATAAAATGATCCTTTTTTTTTGTCCTCACTTATTAAAAAAGACACCTTTATCATTTTCTCCTATACATTTACATTATTTCAGATCTCTATTTTACTCAATTGACCCATCTGCTTTTTCTGCACCTGTCAATGATTACATAATTCAGTGTAGTCTCTGCTAAGCCGTATTCTTTTTTCCCTTCAGAATTTAGCTGTCTGATTTCATATTTACTTTTATATGATCTTTAGTCTTCATTTTAAAAATTGTCTTCCCCAGAATATCTTCTGGGGAGGAATGAGAAAATACAACACATTTATAGATTTACAGTACAAATTAGCATGTTTATGTTGTGGAATCTTATACCCCAGAGTGGAATGGGGCTTTCTCCTTACGTTATTTGGTCATTCTAAATAATACTTATGTATCTATTTAGACCCTAAATTTGTATTTGAGTTTATTTCTAAGAATGCTCTCGCCTTCTACCTCTCTCTCCCTTTCCTTCCCTGCCTCACTGTCTTGGTCGCTCCTTCACTGTACTGCCTTGTAAATCCAATCTTTTCCCCCATTATATTTTTCTAATTGTTTATTGTTTGAGTTAACTTAAAATTCTGATTTTTCATATATTCATTTTATAACCAAACACCTTGCTGAATTTCCTTATTGTTTCTAATATCCATCCCCCACCCCCCAGCAGTTTCTCATAAGTATTCTGGTATGGAATCATATTTCTTGCAAATAATAATAATCTTCCCTCTTTTTGAACAAATTTAGAACCTCGTGCTTCTCTCTCCTTTTCCATTGCAATGACTAATATTTTCGAGAAAAACGTTCAGTAAGCGTGGTGGACGCAGACATCCTGTCCTGATTCCAGCATAGCCGCAGTCAGCATCTGGCTATGTGTGTGTTACAGAAATACCCTTCCACGACTATTTGGTTGATTGTTTATTTGTTTTAATCAGAGATTCATGTTTAAATTTATAAATGCCTCTTATGGAATTTGTGGAGATGATCAAATATTTTTCTCTGACATATTAAAATAGTGAATCATATTAATAGATTTCCTTATATTAAAACAGCTTTTTATTTAAGGAAATAACCCTATTTTATGGAGGTCTGTTATTCTTTTTAATGTAATACTGCTGGAGCCTACGCCTAAAAATATTATTTAGGCTTTGTTGAATTTCTGTTCAAAGATATGATCGATTTTTTTGTATATATATATATCTTTGTCAGGTTTTGAGCATGGCCTCCGTCAATATTACGCCAGTTACAAAAAAAAAAAAGAATTTGGAGATTTTTTTTTTTCTTTTCTCTTTTAGCTGTAGAACATTTAAAATAGCATTGGTTATCATCTGTCTTTTGAAGGGTTGATAGAATTAACCTGAAAAAAACATCTGGGCCTGATATATTTTTTGAGATAGCTCTCTGACAACACTCTCATTTTATTTTCATGATATTTGGCCTATTTCAGTTTTTTCTTTTCTGTGATCAACTTTGGTATTTTCTCCTTGCACAGAAAAAGGGAATCATTTCATCCATTTAAAATTATTTACACGAAGTTAAATAACATATCCATATCCTTATACATATGTCTTTTAGTAGTTTTTGTATGTGCTTCTTTCTGTGTTAGCATTTCTCATTTTGTGAATTTGTGCTTTCCTTCTTTGGTCTTCATTAAAATAGCTCAGGGTTTCTGAACTTCAGCACGACTGACATGTTAGGTTGCTCAGTCCTTGCTTTAGGGGTGGCCTGTGTGCTAAGAGATGTTGGTAGCAAAACCAAAACTGCGAGCAGACATTGCCAAAAGGTCACCACCAGTGGAGAATCACTGAGCTACCTGGTGATTCATCTACCTTATTGTGTTTTTTCCTATAAAGATACATATTTGCTAGGTCTGTTTTTATTAACTTATGTTATTCCTTTACTAATTTGTCTTGCTTTACTCAGGTATACTTAGCTCCTCTTTTTTCTGTATTGTGAATTGGATGTTCATTTATTTTTTATTTTTTAATTTTTTTTGAAGGTTAATTTTCTTGCTTTCTTACTGCGTAACCTACATTGTAAAATTTATATATTTCCCCCTTATTAGACTCTTTTTTTTTCAAGGTTTCAAAGAAAATATGTATATTTAAAGGACATGCTTAAATGCAATAAACAGTCACATCTTTTCCAATCATTTAAACTTGTGATTTAAAAAATTTATTCATCGGCTCGGCGCCTGTGGCTCAACGGGCTAAGGCACCAGTCACGTACACCTGAGCTGGCGGGTTTGAATCCAGCCCGGGCCTGCCAAACAACAATGATGGCTGCAACCAAAAAATGGCCGGGATGAATACTGTTCTTTGCATCTGTTGTGTTCTTTCTCTCCCCTCCCCTTCTGCCCACTTCTGAGTCACTAGTCTCTATTATATCACTCTGTACATCCCTGTATATCCATAGCTTCGCTTCTTAGCAGGAACATGCAATATTTAATTTTTCATTCCTGAGTTACTTTGCTGAGGATAACGGCCTCCACTTCTGTCCAAGTTGCTATAAAAGACATCGTTTCATCCTTCTGATGGGCTGAGTAGTATTCCATGGTATATGTAGACCAAATTTTCTTTATCTGCGCCTTCATTGATGGGCATCCATGCTGTTTTCCATAGAGGTTGTCTTAGTTTGCATTCTCACCTTCTCATTCTCATTCTCTCACCTGAGAATACCTTTTCTCCACATCCACACCAATATCTACTGTTTTTAACTTTTTAGTGATGGCCCTCCTGGTTAAGGTGTGTCTCACTGGAGTAAGGTGGTGTCTCACTGTGGTTTTCATGTGCATTTCCCATATGATTAGTGATGTGGGCGTTTTTCATGTTTGTTGGCTGTTTTTCTACCCTCTTTTGAAAAATGTCTATTCATGTCTTTTGCCTGCTTTTAAATGGGATTATTTGGCAAGTTTTTCGCTGATCTGTTTGAGTTTCTCATAGATTCTGGGTATTTATCCTTTGTCAAGTATGTAGTTTGCAAATACAGTTACTTTTTTCCATTCCATGGGTTATCTATTTACCTTGTTAGTTATTTCTTTTGCTGTGAAGAAGCTTCATAGTTTAAAGTCCCAATCCATTTATTTTTGTGTTTGTTGCATTTGCTTTTGAGGTCATTTTCAAGAATTCTTTCTCTAGGCCAATGTCCAGAATAGCTTTTTCCAGTTTTTTCTCTAGAATTTTTATTGTTTCACATCTTACATTTAAGTTTCTGATCCATATTGAGTTGATTTTTGCATGCAGTGAGAGCTGGGGATCTAGTTTCATTCTTCTGTAGGTGGCTGTTCAATTTTCTCAGCATCATTTATTGAGTAGATGTCCTTTCCCCAGTGTATGTTTTTCTCTCTCTGTCTCTCTCTTTTTTAAGATCAGTTGGTTTTAAGTATTTGGTTTTATTTCTTGGTTCTGTATTCTGTTCCATTGATCTACATGTCTCCTTTTATACCAGGACCATACTGTTTTGGTTACTATCACTGTGTAGTATAAAGTCATGTAATATGATGCCTGTGGATTTATTCTTTTTGCTTGTGATGGCCTTGATGATTTGGGCTCTATTTATGTTCCCTATGACTTTTAGGATTGCTTTTTCTTATTGTGAGAAAAAAAGACATTGGTATTTTAATAGGAATTTCATTGAATCTGTAGATTGTCTAGGACAATAGTTATTGTCATAGTATTGATTATTATAATCCATGACCATGGGATATTTTATCATTTGTTTGTGTCTTCTACTTCCTTCTTCAATATTTTGTAGGTTTTGTAGAGATCTCTTACCTCCTTTATTAAGTATATTCCTACGTATATTTTCCTTTGCAGCTGTTGAAAATGGCATTGAGTTCTTGATTTGATTCTCAGCTTGGTCATTTTTGATGTATGCTACTGATATGTGTACATTGATTTTGTAATCTGAAACTTTACTGAATTTATTTATCACATCTAGGAGTGTTTTGGAAGAGTCTTTAGGGTTTCCTAGGTATAAAATCATATCATCAGAAAACAGAGATAGTTCAACACCCACTTTTCCAATTTGGATGCCCTTTATTTCTTTCTCTTGCCTGATTGTTCTGACTAGAACTTCCAACACTATTTTGAATAGAAGTAGTGAAAGTGGGCATCCTTGTCTTGTTCCGGTTCTTAAGGGGAATGCTTTCAACTTTTCCCTATTCAATGAGATGTTGGCTGTGGGTTTATTGAATATAGCTTTTATTAATTTGAGGTGTGTTCCTTCTTTGCCTAGTTTGTTAATGGCTTTGATCATGAAGTGATGCTGGATTATATCAGACACTTCTTATGCATCTATTGAAATGATCACGTATGTGGTGACTCACCATTTATTCACTTGTGTTTGTTGAACCATCCTTGCATCCCTGGGATGAAACCCATGTGATTGTGATGTGTTGTCTTTTTCATGTGCTGTTGGATCCAGTTTGTTAATATTTAGTGGAGGATTTTTGTGTTTAGGTTCATTAGGCATATCAGTCCAATTGGTCTATAGCTTCCTTTATTAGTTTTGTCCTTTCCTGGCTTTGATATCAGGATGATATTGGCTGTGTAGAATAAGGTGGAGAGGATTCCCTCCTTCTGGATCTTTTGAAATGGTTTCAGTAGGATTCATATCAGTCCTCTGGATATCAGCTATCATTTGGCTGTGAACCTATCTGGTCCTAAGCTTTTTTTTAGTTATGAGACTTTTTATTACTGATTCAATCTCAGTACTCATCAGGATTTCTATTTATTTTTTTCAGGATTTCTATTTATTTCTTCCTGATTCAAACTTGGGTTTGTTGTTATTGTTCTTTATTTTTTCTTTCTCTCTCTTGAAATCTAAAATACCTCAGGACTTCCTAAAATTCAGTGCACAATTCAATCCAGAGACTGCATTCCTTCATTTGAGGGTAGTTTCTTTTATTTTCTTTGTTTCCTTTTCTGATATTTCTAAAGTATTCTTTTCTTGAGGTATACCAGTTATGTATATGTTCAATTTTCTTTGTCTTACCTGTTGTTTTTCTTAATTATTAACTTTAGATTTTGATTTTTTAAACTTCATTTTCTTTTATAGGTAATGCCTTTCACTCTGAATTCCAGGTACTATTTTTTTCTTATCTTTTCTATGATGCTTAGCATTTTACACCTATGATGAAAGTAACCCATGTGCATGCCTTATTCTAAAACTAGAGTCGGCTCTATGAGGTCGGCAGAGATTCGGTCTCTATCATAATGCCAAGTAGTGAACCAAGGTTCTCAAAGCAGCTCAATATGTGTTCTTCATTCGAACCAAAGTACCTGGCCTTTAGTCAGCACTGCTGTCCTCAAAGAAGGGAGAGAGCTGTGTGAGATGAGGTGGACAGTGAAGACTTCCTTAGGAAGGAAGAGACCATAGGGGCCATGAAGGCAGAAATAGCAAAGCCCAGAGCTCACAAATTCAAATGCATACTTAAAATTGCAACCCCTTCCACACACTCCCAGGATTCTATCTTCTGCTTCTTTTCTTATCTATAGTATTTTTCACACAATTCACTTATTTTTCATGTCTCCATATTTTTAAATTTCCTGCTCTTCCTTATAGGAAGGTGAGCTCCATGGGAGCAAAAAAATTTGCATGCTTTGCTAAGTGATGTATCTCTGATACCTAGAGTAGTGCTTGGCACATAGTAGGCACTCAGTAAATATTTGTTGAATGAATAAAGGCTCGTTGAATGCAGGGAAGTCACAGAAATGGGTCACATGGGTCTCATATTTATATATAGTGTATGTATATACTTTTTATTGAGCACAATAAATTCTTTACTTGCACAATTAAGACTATTTTGTCCTATCATACTTACAGCACACTGTGTCCCATTGACCTTTTCTTTTCTTTTTTTCTTCTACCCTTCTTTTCTTTTTTTGGTTATAGAGTACACAGAAATGTTTCTTTATAATGATAAAAAAAATCACAAGTGCAGAGATAAATGCTGGTTTGCAATCATCTTGTGAGGGTACAATAGGAAGTGGTGAGGATGATGGGAAATTGGGGTGCCAATGTCCTGCCTAAACAGGGGGCCTCTACTCTTTCCCACAGTGTTAAGGCAGAGCAGCCTACCATGGCAGCCTGTTTCTAAAAGGAAGTCTCTGGATCTTGATGTGAAACTTCATTATTGCTAAATGTTGGCTCAAATCTTTTTTAAAAAGGAAACACAAAAACAACCAACACCAGCAGTGGGTCAAATCCAAATAAAGCACTGCCAGTGGGGCTGTGTGGTGGTGATGCCCACTCAGCCAGGGGACAGGTGACTCGCAGGTGCCAGGCGACTCCAGGCCTTCCCTCCGCCATGCAGGGGTCGGTGTGCACACTCTCTGCTCTGAGATGACTTCTTTCCTGTGCCACTGTGCCGAGTCTGAATGTCACCCACATGGGGAGCGGTGGTGACTCCAGAGCCATCGTGGTGAGCTGTCTAAAGGGGTGTCAACTCATTGGACAGGGTATAATTTCAGTCAATGTGTTCTTGTCTTATTTTAGTTCAACATCATTTCCCAGTTGCAAACCTTTTGAATGACACACGGAATGCAAAATAACATAAAAAGTCCTCCCTCAGGCAGATCCGTGTCCGTGTAGAACTTTAATTATTCTTTTTGAATCCTCATAATAATGTGCTACCCCAATTCTGGCGAAAAAAAAATTTAAAAGTCTGATGGGAAAGATTTGTGTCACCTGTACTAGGATTTTAATTTTTTTATAATAGTCTTTATATTTTTAGAAGCACTGAACAAAAGGAAAGGTCTTTCTAATCAAGAGTATTCTTTAGGTACAGAGCATCAGACAATATTTGTGATAAATAGAAAATAACTGCTCTTATAGTCTTCCGTGGTGACATGTAGAATATCACGTTCGTCTTTAGAAAGTATTTTTAGTTAGATTTGAGGAACAGCAGCTAACATACTTGCTGGGCTGGGGAGGGGCAGGTGGATATGTTTAGGAGATTTGAAATACTAGATTGAAAAACAAAATTTTCACCAAGAATGAAGCAGCTTGATATTATTAGATTGTTCCCCTCTCTTCCTAATAGCAGTGGGAGTGTCGTGTGTAGGTCATTATAGATGATTCAGAGGCCTTCCTGGAGGGATCTGACCTCCTGGCACAAATTATGCCAAGCCTTTCCCTCTAGAGTTTCAGAGAGGGGCGGTGGCCTCTCCTGTTGCAAGTGGGGGTGCAAAGCCCAGTGCCTCGCTGGGAGGACTCAGAGGCTGACCTGAAGTATCCTTTTCCCTCTCCAGACTCATCAAACCTCCATACCAGATGCAATCTGAGCCCGGAGGGCTCCATTTTCTTTGAAAGCTGTGCAGAGATGGCTTTAAGCAGCAAACCAAAAAAATGACATCTCTACCACCACCAGCCATACGTTAGTGGGACAAAATAACTATGTTTTTGTCTTAAATCACATGTAAAGTTGATACAGACATAAGCTGGGTGAAGGGTGGGATGTGTAGAAGCTAGTGCCCCCAGGCTAGACGGATGCCATGGGGCACTCAGGCCTGAATCCCAGGATGCCACCAAGGGCAGAGCTGGCCAGAGGCTCCCTTGCAGCCGCTCAGGGACGGGGTCCCACACAGCGCCATCTGAGCCATAACCTGTGCTCCCGGATCTTCTTCTCTCTTTCGGACCTGCACCTCTCCAAGCTTCTCCCCTTGATTAATTTGTATTTTAAACGAAAGCAGTTTGAAACGCTCCTCGAAAATAGAGGAGATTAAAAATAAGTTGCTGGCTTCTGCACTTAAACGGAAATCTTTAGTAATCAAAACTAGCTCGCCATGAACTTCCCAGCTTGAGAAGTCCATTTCTCCTGCTGCTGCGAGCCAGAGAGTTAGTTATTTCCACTGGCTTTCAACTGACCCTCGGGCAGACGGCAAGAATAGGTTCCCTGTTATGTATTTGGGTGTTTTTGGCAATTTGCTGTATATAAAAGCTCTAAGTACAGCCACTGATGTACTTTCCCAAAGAAGGGGGCTAATAGTGCAGAATTAAATGGCATTTAGCAGGAGCAAAATCTCAGAGGCACCAGCAACGTTCAAGCTTAATTCAGATTCTATGAACCAACAGTGTTCGGTCAGGAGAGTTCAATTTTCCCTTGGACGGCTTGGGCCGCCTAATGCACCAAGCCCTGTCATCTTCCTGCAGGGGCGCTGTGCGCAGCTGGGGGCCACATACAGGCAACAGCCCCCTCCCCACCGGCGGTCACAAGTAGCCAATCGGCATCATTGTTCGAAAACCTGAGACTGGGTGCCTTGCCGTAGAAACACACATAATAGACAGCTTCACTTTCACACCTCTTAAAAGTCTTTTTTAAAAATAGTCCCTCTAGCGGGAGGCTTTTTTTGGGATACAGTGCTTGACACCTCTGCATCTTCAGACTATTTGGGGATGATTTTTATATACGTTGTTTTACCCTCGGCTCCCTGGTCCCTCTACGTTGCTACCGTGGGGTGCGTGGGGTGGAGGCCCAGCTGTTGGGAGTCTCTAGGGTGGGAGGCAGCCAGATGTTTGGCGTGGTGCCTCTGCCTCCCTGACCCCCTGTAAGGGCAGACCACCCTTGCCCTGTGTGGCCCCAGAGCCCTCTCCTCCCCTCCCCAACGCCTTTTCCTCTCTGCCAATGGCAGCTCCGTCCTTCCACTTTCTCAGGCTGAAAATCTTGCTGTCATTCTTGACCCTCAGTCTCCCACTTCACATCCATGTCAGCAGAAGACCTTGAGACTGTACCTTCAAAATATAGTCAGAAACGATATCTGTTCCCTCCTCCCCACCCACGCTGCCACACAGTGGGCCCAGCCTGCGATCATCTGGGTTGTTAACGGCTTGTGAGCTGATCCCTGCCTTCTGCCCAGGTCACTAGTCTCAGCACAAGGGTCAGAGTGATTCTCTTATTGTTACGTCAGCTCTGGTCACTGCTACGATCAGATCTCCAGGGCAAGGCTCTCTTGCAAAGGCCCTCGACTTTGACCCTGCCGTCTTCTTAGCTCTCCACCTGCTCCACTCCCAAAGGTCCGCCAGACTTCCGCCCCAGGGCCTTTGCACTCTGGCTGCACCCTTCCCCACAGCAACACAGCCCCTGCAGAGGACGGCACTGTTGGTTTGACACCTCCCCTTCCAGGTGTTTTCTCAGTTGCGGCTTCTCAGGGAGGCCTCCGCTGGGCCCCCCATCTAAGATTCAAACCACCCCTCCCTAGAACTCCTGACTGCTGCTTTCTGCTTAGTTTGTCTCCAGGGCCTTTGTTAGAACTCTGGGAAGGCTGGGGTGCTGTCTGTTTTGCTTGTAACGGTCCCCCCAGCTCTTTGAATAGTGGTGGGTGCCAGTGGGTCATCCATACATACTGTGTGAATGAATAAGCGAATGCATTAATGAATGAACACACTGACCTCAGAGAGCCCCATGTCTTATGGAAGAGAGGAGGCAGGCCTTAGTGACCAGGGCTCTGGGGTGACTTCTCTGTCTCCCCTTTTTACTCAAAAGGTCCAGGATGTCAGCGGCCCTTATGGGGTGTGCTGCATCTTGGGGTGTAGGTGTGCTGTGGGAGCCCTGTGGTAGCACAGTAGTTGGGTGGGGGTGTCTCCAGCTCTGTTCATGCACCCACATCATCCTTTGCTTTGCTTTGGAAGTTGGCGCCTCCCATCCCTACCTGTCTTCCAGCCCTACCTGTTGGCTCTTCTGAGTAGGAGCTTCTATGAAAGTGCTCTTCATCTGCTTATCTCCCTCCATACCCCGTCAACACCTGTGCCTGCCTGGAATCCAGGGCCCGTCCTGAGCCTCTCAGACCTTCCCACACCTCGCCCACCACCATCTTCTCTGGGAATCTGAACTAAAGCCCTAGACGATCTCAGAGTGGTGAGCAAACCCTTCATCTATATCCCATGATGGCTTTTTAGGTGGGAGCATTTTTATTATCCTGCCATATATTCTTGATTTTTCAGATATTATCAACTACAAAATGGGCCATCTTTGGAGGGGAAAGAATAAAAAACCTAGTATCTACTGGAAGATGGATTAACATTTCAGGCCTGTTTGATGTTAAATATGACTATAAGTCTTAGCATTGAGGGGATACAGAATCAGGGGTTTGTTAAGGGGCAGAGCTGATGGGGGCTCAGCCATCTGGGTCTGTCCTATGGATACTGGCGAAGCAGCCAGGCCCTGTGAGCCAGCGTGAGGGCTCAGAACGAGGCCAGGCCTTGGGGTAGACCCACTGATGAGCACAGGCCATGAGCAAATGTGGGCTCCGCCCATCCCACAGTAACTGGCTCGGTGTGCTGGCCTGAGCTTGGAGCTCACCGGCTGTTCAGGGAGTCAGAGGAGGCGGGAGAAGCATGTGATCTCAAAAATCCGCTGTTCAGACTTTCCAAGTGATAACACCTTTCCAAATAGGGTCTATGAGAAAAGGTAGTCACCCATGTGGGCTCCATTATGTCCTAGTCAGGAGATATGGGGATCATTATTATTATAAACAATAATAATATTAGAAGCAACTCTTTATGAAATGCTTTCTTTGGGGCAGAAATTGTGCTGGAGATTCGATGATCTTTGAATTATCTTTTTTTTTTTTTTTTCTTTTAAGACAGAGTCTCATAATCTCCCTGGGTAGAGTGCTGTGGTGTCATAGCTCACACTAACCTCAAACTCTTGGGCCTAAGCAATCCTCTAGCCTCAGCCTCCACAGTAGCTGGTACAGGCACTGGTCACTACACTCGGTTAGTTTTTCTATTTTGGGTAGAGATAGGTCTCACTCTTGCTCAGGTCTTGAACTCCTGAGCCCAAAGGATCTTCCCACCTCAGCCTCTCAGAGCACTGGGATTATCTGCAAGAGACATCATGCCTGGTTTCTGTGAGTTACCTTAATCTCCATCAGAGCTGGGCAAGGTTGGCATTAATGTGCTTGCTATGGTGAGGAAACAGTCTCAGGCAGGTTCACAAGTTTGTTCAAGGTCATTCAGCAGAGAGGTGGGGAAAATAAGATTCAAAATTGTCTCTGCCCACTGTGCCCCATATGGGGACTTCCTCCATCCAAGTCTGTGCTAACGCCTCCAGGCAGGAGCTGCACCCTGGATCTCCGTGTTCTGGCCGTGTCTGTGTGGTGAGGGCGCATGCCAGATCCCGTGTGGGTGCATGCCACATGGTCTTTTGGGGCGGGGGTAGGAGCTGGAGTCCTAGGGGAGCTGAGAAGAGCCTCTTGCCCTACTAAACACCATGTCTCAGGATGGTCTTCATAAACAAATAAATTTTATTATTTATTATCATATTACTCCAAAGCTTAAAAAAAACAAATATCAAGCTAATTTGTCTTGATAAACTAAACATTTAATGACTGCCTGGTTTTCAAACTTTAATGTGTATCTGGAAGAGCGTATTAATAATGTCAATACTTGAACTGGAACCCAAATTCAGCTGGTTGGGGAAAAGATCAGAAATCTCTACTGTCAAGCAGCCCTCACTGATACAGGTGGGTCAGGAACACACTTTTCGAAAGAGTGAAATATAACACATTTGAGACACAGTCGTTAGCCTTATGAAGTCATCAGGACTAGTTCCCTCTTGGAAACATGTTGCTTATTTTGCTTAGTTCAAATTTGAAGGCTTCCAAATTTGGCCTTTCTACACAACCTCCCCAACCCCCAACACAAACACACACAAACATACCTACAAATATACATACTATATATTGACATACATGTATATTATATTTCCATTAATGAAATAGTATTCCTTCTTAATATATGAATAAACAATAACAAAGATACAAAATAATGTAAAAAAAGAAAAAAGTGGTAGCTGGGCCAGGGAATGAAAAGGATGGAAGATGTTAAAATATTTTGAAATTATTTTTTTCCACCTAGAGGCAAGAGGTTACATGGCAAGTTCAATTAAGTTTATAAAATTTTTCATACAATTTATTTTTTTATGCTGTTATGTAGCAAGAAAAAAAAAAAATCCAGATGAAAGGGAAGGGAATTTGGTTCCAAAAAAACGTGTGCTGAGTTCTGCCGCTTGCTGGAGTCTGTCCCCATGGAAGGGCAGGGGCCGGGGACCGTAAATAACTCACAGGTGTCAGACGCAAGGAAGAATTACGTGTGTCTGACCTATGAAGGGATAAATCCCAGGTCTCTGTGTATGGCCAGCAGATGTGTCTTTAAGTGTCATAAAAATTTAGCAATTTTTTTTCACTCCTGATTGTCTTCTATAATTTTGCCAGATTTATTAAAATAAGATTTTCTGGGGGTTATTTTCTTCTTCTTCTTTTCACTGGTAGAATGTGCTCTTTAGTATCATTTTACATAATTTAATACAATTTGTTCCATCCATTGATTTTCATGGGGATACAAGCTGTTCGTTTGTGAGAAAGCTGGCACGCGCGCCAGCCTTGGCGACGAGGCATCTCCAGGAGCCGCTTCTGGTTTCAAAGTTCTGCGGGGGCTTCGGCCATTTTGAGGCAGGTGCAGCCACGCTCGGGCTCGGGGCTTCTCGGACCCGGCACGCCCTCCGCTGGAGGCCTGGGAAGGGGACCATCCGCCGCCCGATGAGGCCTGGGGACACCGCGGTCCCCCTCCATGTTGGGGGGGGGCTGCTCTTCCCAAATGTTCAGGCTGACAGAGGAAACACAGGTGTTTCCTAATTACTTGTGCAGAAGGGAAGGGGCCGCTGAGCGGATGTGCCACGGTGGTGACCACGCCAGAGACTGGAGCCCAGCCAGCGCCAGCCTGGTCCCCTGGTGGCCACCTGCCCTGGCCAGCTCGGCTCCGAAGCAGGGAAGTCCTCACCCCTCCTCCCCTGGTTTTATGTGATTGGGGTTGTGGATATCTCAGGAACCTGCTAAGCTCCTGAAATGTGAAAAAAAGACAATAATCAGATTGGTGGTGGGAGGTGGTGGTCTCAGGCCTCAGAGTAGAGGCTCCCCTGGCCAGCTTGAGATTCTGGGGTAGATTTTTTTTTTTTTTTTTGGAGACAGAGTCTCACTATGTCACCCTCGGTAGAGTGCTGTGGCGTCACAGCTCAGAGCAACCTCAAATTCTTGGGCTTAAGCGATTCTCTTGCCTCAGCCTCCCAAGCAGCTGGGACTACAGGCACCTGCTACAACACCCAGCTATTTTTTGGTTGTAGTTGTCGATGTCTGACAGGCCAGGGCTGGGTTTGAATCCGCCAGCTCCGGTGTATGTGGCTGGCGCCCTACCCACTGAGCTACAGGCCCGAGCCTCTGGGGGAGATTTTTGTGTCTGGGTCTCACGTCTTCTGGTGGAAGCTCTGGTTCCAGCCCTGCATCCACTGTGCTGTGGGAGTTCTAGCAACCTGCTTCACCCTTCTGGACTACAGTCCCTCAGCACTAACGACTTAAGTTCTCCAAAGAAGAGTACAGAGGGTTCTATCGCCCTTTGGGCTCCCCGATTCTCTGAAGCTCTGAGCTGTCAAAAGCAGAGACCAGGGATTCTCGTTCTTTGCTCTTTCCCCATCATCATCCTGTCTCCAGGGTTGGCCTGAGAGCGGCGACTGTGTGGGGAACATCGCCCTTCAGCTCAGCCCTGACCCCCATGTGGCACGGCTTGTACCCGTGGCTCAGGGACGACGGACGTGGCTTTCTCCATGGCTTCTGCAGCCGCGTGGACAGGAGGAGGGTGCTTCCCGCTGTCTCTGCTGCTGGTTTTCTGAGTGCCCATCATACATCCACCCGGAGCCAGTGTCAACCTGGCCTGCCTTTGCTTCCTATGGGGAGGGCCTGGGGACGGTGGCTGTCATGTCACACAGAAAGACAAGGATGCAGCCCTCTCTTGGGTGGAAGCCGCTCTGCACGAGGGTGCCTCAGACAGTGATGAATCACCTCCTCCCCCAGCACCCCTGGGGGACGCTAAGTAGGCCAAATGAAATGATCCGCGCTGGCCGCTGGCCAGGGCAGCAGGGCTAATCCTTGCCTTTGTAGGAGAACCTGGGGCCGGAGGGTCCGCCACCAGTCACGGCTGCCTGCTGCAGTGCCGGCCCAGCCGCCCTGCCCCCCACCTCGCAGGCCCCTCCTCTTCCCTGCACCCCAGACGCCCACCCAGACACCAGCACCAGAGAAGGTGGAGGCCGTCCATGGCGCACTGCAGAGCTCCGGCCCATCAGTGCATCGAGGAGCTGCTTGTTAAACACCTACTGAATGCTCATGCTGGTGGGGGCAGGGTAGTCATCAGGTGAACAGAGACCAGGCCGCAGGCAGCCGCTCTTTATGGCACTCAGTCCCTCGTGCAGAGGGGACACCAGCTACATGTGAGCAGTGATCACTAAGAGCTTGCATGCTCTGTGACAGTTTCCAGACCATGCACCCAACAATTGCCTTTTAACCCCTTACAACTGTCCGCTGAAGTGGACAGCCCTATTGCCTCCATTGCATAAGGGAAAAGGTGGCGTCCAGAGAAATAGAGCAACTTACCTAAGGTTGTAGAGCTGGGAGGGGCAGCCGCCATGGTCGGCCTGGCTGCTGGCCACAGGAATTGCCTGGAAGTTTCTCCCTGCCAGACCCAGATGGAGAAGAGCAACCCGTCCTGTCCAAAGCCACCTCGAGATAACACCAGTCGGTGGCTCTGCTCCCTCGTTTCTGCCCAGGAGGGCACAGGACTGACCAGGTGGGCCCAACTTGCTCTAACTTCGAGGAGATATGAACTTCGGAGACAGTCACGCTTGTGGGGAGAGGGGGTCATTCCTCGTACGAGTTCATCTGTTGAGGCAGTGTCTGAGCAGCACAGTGGGCTCACGGGCTCCATGGGTGACCGCTAGCACTCCAGCCAGGCTGCGGAGGCGGCGGTGGTTGAGAGAGGGCATTATGCATCCATTCACTCACCCATTCATGTGTTCATTAAACAACACGCAGTGAACACTTCATATATTTCAGGCATTCTCCAGATTCGGGGGCAGGCAGAGGGTACAACAGTAAATAAAGAATTCCAAATCTGTATTCCCCATGAGGTGCTTCTGGTAGGGTGTGTACCCGTGCATGTGTGCACGCATGCATTTGCATAGCTGTATATGCCTGTGCAGGCAAGAACACAGATTTCCTGCAACAGATCCTAGGCAGAACAAGAGCAGGGCTCAGCCTGCCTTTCAGCCCTGGCCTGCAGACTCTGCCAGCAGCTTCTGCTGAGAGGAGAGCTTTGAAAAATCCTCTGTTCTCCAGGAAGCCTTCTTTGGCACAGCCTACATCCCTTCTGCCTGCCCTTCCTATCTTAGGGGCCGCTTCTGCCTTCCAGACTTGGGCTGGGTCATTGTCAGGATCTCTTGCCAGGCCTGGGTCGGCAGAGACACCACCCAGGGCTGCAGGTTGGGCCAGTCTGGACGCCACAGGGAGGCTCCTTTTTGCTCACCCAGCCACTTGCTGAAAAATTAATTTGCAAGTGAATCACATTTATTGAGACCTTCTGGATCAGATAACAGATGTAGCCTGGCCTGATCCAGAAGGCTATCCAGAGAAGACATCTTAAAATAAGTTCATGGACAAAAGGATGCCTGCTGGCCGAACCTTACTCCTTACCCAAGCTGCCCGCCCGAGGTGCCCTGGTGCACATTTGGAAGCCTCCCCTGGAATGGGAGGCTCCAGGCTCCGTCCTGCGAGGGATCCTGGAGTGGAGGCTGGGCCCGGCAGCCGGGCACTCCCGGCCCGCTCTCTGGATTGGTTCTCCTGCAGCCCCTCGGAAGCAACCAGGAGCCGGCCCTCCCTTCCCTGGCCATCTGCTTGAAGCATCTGGTGTTCAGGTGTGAGCCTCACACCGGAGCATTCAAGCTGAAATGTGCAGTCACCTTGCCACCCACACTGGCTTTTGTTACACAGCCAGACTGCCCCTCTTTGTGTTGGGGAGAACAGTTTCGGGATGAAAACTGCCGACTGCTAGCACCGGCAACTCACCATGGCTGAGCCGAGGTCCTGCAGCCCAAGGCTGGCCTGGTCTCCAGGCCTTGTCCTCCCCTCCTCCCAGGACCCACGGACACGTCTCCAGCAAATGGATGGGGCTTTCAAGAGTGCAGAGAAGATTGTTCTTCAATGTTTTCTTTACCCAACTGGGTAAAAGTCTCAAATGTTTTGAGACTCAACGGTCTCAAATATTTTGATCCTGCCGTAGGAGAAATGCCTGTCTGTTTTCCATCCTGACTATTATTAAAGGGAGGGAGGGAGCCATTCCTAGTGCACGTTGGGCCTGAATCTCTGGCCACCAGAAAGGGGGATTGGGAGAGCAGGTCCTGAGCCCACTTTCTTCTCTTGTCCAACCCAAGTGTCTTGGAGGGTGACATGGGTGTCCATACTGTGGCAAACATTCTTTGCTGTGGCTAAAGCACACATAGGTGGGAACTCCAGGACTGCCAAGGGACAATGTCACCTAAAGGAGAGCCCAACTGCATTTTCTGACCCATTAAAGACTCAGCTGCTAACCATGTACTTGCTGCAAGAAGAGGTGTTTTTGTTTACTTTTCAGTCTTGTGAAACAGAACCCCATGTGCCCCTTCCCAAAAGCACACAGGGTGGCCTGTCTTTGTGGCCTCCAGAGCCCTTGGGCATTGTGCCTACATTTTTTGTCTTGGAAGAGGTCCAAGGTAAAGGTCTTCTCACAGAGGAGAGAACGGGGCCTGTTTGAAGCTAAGAACGTATGAATTATAGTTTATGGGAAGCAGTCTCTTGTCTTCTTTTTTTTTTTGCTTCCCTTCTAATTGTTGCATATGATCTTAAAGAGGAAAGTGATGTTCTACTATGTGCTGGCATGCATTTTCTGTTTCTCTTTCTGTATCAGCCATGAGCATTGCTCTAGAATGTTCTTATCTAAGGAAACACAAAGAAATAATTCTATAAAAAACAGAAGTCCTGCCCAGGCCCCAACCTATGTGTCTTCACCTCGCCCAAGAAGGCTTGTGAATGCTCATCGTGACAGCTGGTTCCGTGACGCTCAACTTACTCCCTACTGAAATTCTTGGGAAATTTTGCTCTTGACAGATGTAGAGAAAATCTAAAGAAGCTAAAATCCCAAACTGACTCTATCACTTTGTCTCGACCCCAAGGTAGCCTCCTTAGATGATGGAGATGTTTGAGTTCATGGGTGTGGAGAGTTGAGGGGTGGGAGAAGAGGAAGGCTGTAGATTCTTAGAGTCCCAGGTGGTTGGGCTGTAACATCCTCCTTGCCAATGCTTGTCCGACTCTTTAGCTTCCAAACACTTTCCGATAAAGTAATCAAAGAGGAATATAGTAGATTTTACTGTTTAAGTCTTTTGAAACTTGCAAAATTTCGTAACTAATACACTTCCTTAGCACGAAAGTACAATTAATTCTTCAATCTTAGATGCGGGAGTGAAAGCTGAAGTCGTTCAAAGGTAGAGAAGAAGCTGAAAGTGGAGTCTGTGTCACACATAATGTAGCTTTCAAATGTTTCATATGACGCTCCAAAAGCTCAATGTTAGATTTCATTTATTTTTGTTACATACTGACAAAAGATAGTTATGTACATTTAAGGAGTACAAAATGGTGTTAGGATTTTTGAATACAATATGGAAAGATTGAATTGAGTTAATTAGCATATCTATCACCTCAACTATATACCAGTTGTTTTTTTTTTTAAGAGACAGAGTCTCACTTTGTCACCCTCTGTAGAGTGCAGTGACATCACAGCTCACAGCAACCTCTAACTCCTGGGGTTAGGCAATCATCTTGCCTCAGCCTCCTGAGTAGCTGGGACTACAGGCACCTGCCACAACGCCTGGCTATTTTGTTGTTGTTGTTGCAGTTTGGCCAGGGCATATACACCCTCAGTATATGGAGCTGGCACCCTATTCACTGAGCTATAGGCACTGCTCTCTACCATTTTTTTTTTTATGAAAACATAAGAAACTTACACTCTTAGCAGTATTGAAATATACTAAGTGCAATTATTAGGTATGATCTTCATGCTTATGCCATCGATCCCCCCAAGAATCAAATGCATTCCTCCCAACTGATGCCTTGTACCCTCTGACTGGCATCTCTCCAACCCACCCCCCATGCTCAGTGTCCGGTAACCTCCACTCTACCCTCTGCTGCCACGAGTTCAATCAGAGGTTCCACATCTCAGTGAGAACATGCAGTATTATTTGTCTTTTATGTCTGTTGATTTCACTTACTGTAATGTTCTCCAATTCCTTCTATGTTGTGCAAATAATACTGTATTTTAAACACACCCCACGGATCTCTGATTTTAAAGATGCGATCTTTTTCATCTCTAACCCACACATGCATGTAACACGTGGTGCCGTGTGCCCAAACTGACACACACAACCGGCCCCACCCCCAGTCCCTTGGGCTGCAGGAAGATCATTTCCATGGCACCCCTGTGCTAGCTTGGCAGGCCATCCCTCCTGGCATTAAAGCCCCAAATGTCTTTCTCTCTCCCGCCTCTTGGTTAAGCATAAAGACAAGGTCCCGTTGGCTTAAGGCACGGTGCTGGCTTTCTCTGATGGTTGTGCCGTAAGTTAGCAGGATAAGTTTGACAGTAATTTAATTTTCATTGACAAATGCTGTCATAATATTGAAAAAAAAGTGATATATTGTATCAACAGTAATGGTCGACGCTCAGCCAGTCATATGGACTGGGCAAGCACCATATGCTTCTTCCAAACTTGCCTTGGAAAGCTCTGGCTAAGAACTTGACAAGCTTAAGATACCAGTCAGGAAAAACGATTACCCTTGAGAGGTTCTTGCCACGCTTCCAGTTTCCTGATTTTCTAGAGAAAATAAAGGACCCATTTCCTGGGTGTCCCCACCCCGACCCCCCCATCACAGAAGCGCCGTCCGAGGGCACCGTGGAGGGGACGTGTCTCTCACACACCAGAACCAGACGCAGCCTCTGCTGACGACCGGCATAATCTAAAATCCTGAGATGATAAAAACACCATTGATTTCCTGTTCGTTTGTGTTTATTCCCGGCTGTGGTTCTCTGGACTTAACGCCAGTGAATGTCGAGTCCTCGCATGTGAATGGGGCCAGGGACCAAAGTCTGGCCCAGGTCGCCAACTCCAATAAGCCAACCAGAGAAGGGCTGGGGTTTTCATTGGTGGGAGGGAGGGAAGGTTTCTTATTGCTATCATCTCCAGACCCCCTTCTGGGCCACTCGGAAGGGTGAACAGATTACATGCACCTGGGCGCACTTGTCTCTGACTAAACGCTTGGCCCAAATCTCAGCTGGATGATTTGACCGAAAGTGTGACCAAGGCCGTCTTAATTTGCTCTGTTTTCTTAGCACCCAGCTTATTTTAACTCGGAAGCGATGAATGAAGTTACAGACGGCCTGGGAGAAGCAAGCTGTGTGTGTATGTGCGCGCACATGTTTCGGGCCGCACCATCCCCGGCGCACATTCGGCTGGTGTCCTTGTCTGCTTTGCCAAATATTCAGGGACCTTCCATTCTCTGAAGGATTCCCATCCCAAACAGTGCTAAGTAAAGAAACAGGCATATGGCGTGCATTGGAGATGGCTCAGCCTTGGCACCGGCTGTCCTTGATGGCGAACAGGTATCTGGAAAAGACAGTCCAATCCTGCTCTTTTTCGGAGCTTATCGTTTATTTGGACTTTTGTTGACGCCGTTGCCGTTGCTTTGTGTTTATTATCATTTCAACAAAGAGAGAGAGAGTGTGCAGCTCACAGCACCGTGCTCCAGGACAGCAGCTGTCCAAGATGGCTCCCCGCCTGCGCCAGCGCGGCCCTTCCCGAGGGGCGCGCTCTGCGCTCATCCTGCCCGGGACGTGCAGGGGTGCAGCTGACGTGCAGAGGGGTCCCCGAAGGCAGTGACAGCTCCCGGATGTGGCTGGGGGTGGCCATGGTCTTTAAAAACAGTGTTAACTCGAAAAAAGCAGGGCAGATTGGAGGAGCGGCAGCCCTCCTTGCGGATGGCATCGGTTGGTGGCTGTGTACCGCCTCCCGGACCCATTCCATTCAGCGACAGCAGATTCATGCACAGACATACGCCGCCGCCTCTTGCTTGGGGTTTCCAGACGCAGCAGGCCGCTGCGCTGCGGGAGAGCTCACCTCTCTTCTGCCTGCTGGAAACCCAGCTCCCTGCCGCGGAGCCTTCTGAGCTGTTGCGCAGCCTCCTCCGGGCGCCCCAGGGATGGGTGCGGCGCTCCTGTGCGCGGCGGCTGGAGCACGGGGCAAAAGGGGGCTCGGCTGCAACACTTGCGGACGGGTGTCTGGAGAGAATGTGTCAGGGGTAAGCCCAGCCGAGGTGCCCACTTCAGAATGGTGGCCAGCCACTGAAAGTGGCGTGCGTCTAACAGGAATTGTCTTTCCTCATCTCCACCTGACGGCTAGCGCGTCAGTGATGAAGTGCGGCGGACGGGCTCTGGGCCCTGCACACCTGGCGGCTGGGGCGGGGGCGTGTTGGAGGAAGTCCTCGGCTCTTTCCACGGTGCGTGGGTCAGGAGGGTCGCACACCAGACGTTGGTCCCGACTCCACCACGCGGAGCGAAGGACCTCCCCTCTTCATGGATAAAGTGAAAGAGTCAGGATTCCATGCCTGTTGAAGGATAGTGACTCACAAGAAGCTTCTCGCACCTTCCTGATGATTATTTCTTTTCTCTACCTTTACAGAAAACAGTCCTGAGGGCGGGGGCAGGCAGACACCCGTGGAAGCCCCTTTTGTGAGGTGGGCTTTCCCCCAGCCATGTAGGGTGAAACCTGGGAGGGGTCCCGGTATTTTTCAATCCCTTTTGAATAATACAGGGTACTTATGTGCCTTTGAGTCACAAAGCAGCCTCATTTTGGTCATGAAAGCACGTGTTTCCACCTGACTGACAAAATTCCAAACTTCATTTAGATGGGAAGCTTCTCCTGGAGCTGGCTCCAACCTGCGTCAGGCCTGGGGTGGGGACAGCAAGGGCTCTCTGTCCCCGGGTTGCGGTTCCCCTTCTGCCACACGTTCCAGCCACCCTGGGTTCAGAGAGGGTCTGCGGATGAGGGCCCAGCAGGTGTTTTCCCCTGCGCTGGGTGCTTTCTGGGCTTCCTTGGGGACTCTTTCCAGAGGGCCCTGTCACCTACAGTTTGAGGCCATGTTCCTTTTGGTTGATTGCTGGCTGCTAGCCCCTCAGCCACTGCATTCGGTGGCCAGCAGCCTCTGCCTGCTGAGGTCCTTCCAGGCAGCCTTGGGCACAGTGGTTCTGCACAGAGGATCCCTTCTGCACAGCCCCACATCCAGACCCTTGGAAACACGCTTGGTTGCTTCGAAAAGCTAGAAATGGAGCTGTTCCCCACACAGCTCCTCCTCTCCACCCACCATAAGAGTAGGCACCAGCCTTTTTTTTTTTTTTTGTCTTAGTCAGCTCGAGTGCTGTGGCATCATCACAGCTCCCAGCAAAATCAAACTCTTGGGCTCAAGTGATCCTCCTGCCTCAGCCTCTCAAGTAGCTGGGACTACTGGCGCCCAATACAACGCCCAGCTATTTTTTTTTTTTTACATTATCGTTTATCCTGTTTTATTGAAAGTATTTTTTTTTTTATTGAATCATAGCTGTGTACATTAGTTCAACCATGGGGTACAGTGTGGGGGCTTCACATGCAATCTGAGATATTTTATCAACCTGATTGACATACCGTTCATGATATTTTCTCATTTACTATATGAAA